>JBBPQW010000103.1:0-42876 GCA_038092695.1 Boletus rubropictus | reverse complement strand
AGTTCAAGAAGGCACAAGAACAGCCGGCGCAGACCATCCGGTCGCCGTGCCACAGCATCCGGAGCACCCATGTCCCATGTACCTCAGGTACCACCTTTGCCTCCTCGCCCTACCCCTGTCTCTGGATCAAAGTCAACATTATCCGTGAATGGCATCAAACCAGGGGGAGACTCGTCACATTCTATCCAGACACCCACAAGCCAAGTGGCATCGACGCGCTCACCTACTCGAACGCGGTCTCCAAACATATCACTAACCAAGAGTGATTTCTCGGATGGAGATACCTTTGTTTCCAGTGACGATGAATCTGGTTCGTCTTCTAATGAGCTAGATTTGAATGAGCAAGATATTCCGGTCACCGGCTTCGCTGTCGCCAGTAACAGGCGGAACGCGGACTTTCATGAACTATTTCCTAATATTCCCGAGGGAGACTACCTTATCGAAGGTGAGGCATATCCCTGTTGTGAGACCCGCGACTGAGAACCTGCGACAGATTATGGCTGTGCGCTGCAGCGAGAGATTCTAATACAGGGTCGACTATACATATCAGAAAATCATATTTGCTTCCACGCCAATATCTTTGGTTGGATCACGGACGTACGTGCACCCTTGGTTGGGGCGCATCACAGGCTGATCACTTTGCGATAGCTGTCTATTCCTATTTATGAGATCACTGCGCTGGAGAAGAGGATGACCGCGTTTGTCATCCCGAATGCCATACAGATTACGACCCGTCAAGCCAAATACACGTTTGCATCCTTCCTTTCCCGGGATACGACCTATGATGTCATTGCTAACATCTGGCGACTTGCACGACCAGACGACAACCCCGAGTTGACGGATAGTCGTAACGCGTCTACCCGGGAGATGGTTTCTGCAACTACAAGTGTCTCGGAAGTATACAGGAAAGAGGGTGTCGTGGCAGGACCCAACAAAGTGACGTTTTGCGCATGCTCCAAGAATGGTGGTCACCTCAGTGAATTGGCACTCGAGACCGTCTTGCCAGGCACGCCTGATAAAATATATAACCTCATGTTCACGAGCGGTTTCATCAAAGACTTTATGAAGGTGGATCAAAAGCTTAGCGGTACGCACCTCGGCGTCATCTCTACTTTTTATTCCAATGTTTTCGTTTAGATGTCCAGATATCGGACTGGGCACCCATCGACCAAGGATCCAAACTTCTTCAACGCAACATGTCGTACATCAAGCCACTCAACAACAGCGTCGGTCCCAAACAGACTAAATGCGAGATTCACGATGAAGCTGTGCATTGCGATTTCGAGGACCATGTGGTGATGCTCACGAGTACCAAAACGCCAGACGTACCAAGCGGCGGCGTTTTCGTAGTCAAGACCCGAACATGTCTCATGTTGGCGAGTTCTATCACGACTCGCGTCATCGTCACGACGCAAGTGGAATGGACTGGAAAAAGTTTCATTAAAGGTAATATATCGGTCTTCGTTCATCTATCCTAGTACTGAACAATCCCTGTCTTTCCAGGTCTCATTGAAAGGTCCGCGATTGAGGGGCAAAAGGTCTATCATTCCGATTTGGACAAGGCGATGCGAATGTACATCCAAGAGCATCAGGCAGAGTTTGTTCCCGAGGGACTCGATCCCGCTGCGGTTGCACCAGTCGAACCCATCATACCGCTAGCCGAAGTCATCGGAGGTCTCGACATGTCCCTATCAGCTCGAGAAGTCCGTAAAGCGAGAGAGCGCGACCGAAACAGGCGCGGTATGCAATGGGCCTACGACACGTTCAACGGCGCCTATAACGTCGCCGCGCGATCCACCAAGGGGGCTCTCGAGCTCGTCAAAGAAGCATGGGAACAATCCTCCTCGACGACGATTCTGTGGTTCGTGATCGTGTTGCTGGTGTTTAGTAACGTGTGGACGTTGGCGTTGGTGGGGAATCGGGAAGAGGTGGGAAGGCGGAAGGAGATGAAGCGGGCGGAGGAGAAGGAGAGATGGTTGCAGGGCGTGATTGCGGGTGTGTGGGAGGAGTTGGCGATAGAGCGGGCGAGAGCGGGTGGGGGGTTGTCTATGCCGTTGGCATCGACTCCGGTGGGGAATGTGCAGACAGAAGTGGCGAATATAGGTAAGGTATTGGATGTGGTGGAGCAGCGGGTGCGAGCGATCAGGGAGGGTTTGGAGGGCTGAGTGGTGTCGCTCTTTTCTATCGAGATTATGGACAGCTGCTAGCGGAGACACAGGCACTGGTACTTGATCACGTGGATCGAGCTTGTTGCTCATGACGTTATACCACGATAATCGTTGCAAAAGACATGACACGCAAGGGTTGGTATGAAGCTCTTGCCAACGCTCTGAAGAAGGAACAGACGGAAGACTGTGCAGGTCAGTACATCCCGTCGTCGCTCATTACATACACACCCACTCCTCGCGTATATCACAACAGTCATCCAAGTTGCCACAATCGATGCGTCGTCGGGCATGCCGCGCGTCCGAACGCAGATCCATCGCAGCTTCATCACTGCATCCAACCTCCCAAACCTCCCACTCATCCTCTCCACGACTGACGTCCGCATGGCCAAGGTGTCGCAGCTGACCGGCAGTCGGGCGCGCGTCGAGCTCGTGTATTGGGTGCCGAGCACCCAGGAGCAGTTTCGGATCCTCGGACGGGCGTCAATCGTTCCCGAGCTCAACTATCGGGGAGCGTATCCGGAGCGGAGTGGGATCGTGTACGAGGAGTTGGAAAAGGGTGCGTTCGATTGGGAAGCGAAGCGGGTGGAGACATTTGATCAGATGAGCGACCATTTGAAGGCGACGTGGTGTAGACCCGTCGCGGGTACGCCGCTCAAAGGCGGAGAGGAGGAGATGAAAGGGTGGCCAATGAAGCTGCCCAAGTTGGGCGAGGCAGAGAGCGAGGAGGACAAGAAAAATTTGGCGACAGCATTGTCGCATTTTGCATTGTTTCTCGTTGAGCCGTTCGAGGTGGACTATCTTGAGCTTGGGGTTTTCCCCAACAGGAGGTCCCTCTTTAAGAGAGACTGGAAAGATGAGAGCTCTGTCGAGTTTGAGGCGATTTTGGTTGTGCCGTAGACGAGGCTGACGGTCTGTAGACGTAGTCAAACTTTGATTTGTATTCCCAATAACGCCAATAACACTGTAGCTGTAACGTCGTGGCTTGGTATATTGCTACGTGTGTGATATAGCAAAGTTCAATCCACGGGAGCGTGCTTTGCGACGAACGCCTAGAGCAACCATTCCAGTAGGTCAGACATCTCATACACATATCCACGAAGACGAACAGAAAGTGGTTCCCGTTCTGCACCCACTGTTGTTCCAAGAGGATTACCGCCCTTGAAAGCAATGACAGTGGGTACCTTTGCCAAGGGCATTGTGAGTGTAACGTGATGTAAAGGACCCGAGCGTACGTTGGTAATGCGGACCTCTTGGCTAATGTTGTCATGTTGGTCTACATTAACGCTATAGAACTTTGCGACGGCGCCATGGTCGTTGGACAGACTCTCGTACATGGGCTTGATTGCCCTGCATGGCGCGCACCACTCTGCCCAAAAGTCGATAAAGACGATCTTGTCGCTGTTTATCTATGAGAGATGAGTCGAAGCATGGTGGGTCATAGCCTGTACGTACGATATCAAAGAATTCCGGAAAGGAAGTGATAGGAACGACCGTCATCGCGGCGGTTGGCGAGGAAGACGATGTCACGTGTATTACATAATCATGCAGGACTTATCCCAAACAACTTACGCCATGGAAGATGAGATGTGCTCCGTCAGTTCATAGACGTGATGCGAACATGGTCTGTTCGGTACTGCAACATTGTTTCCGAGATTACAGGCGCTGTTCTCATGGGCGGTCGCCGACAACGCGACCTACAGGTATTAAATGCCATAAGCAACGGAGATGGGCTGTCGGCCTCTCACGGTGCCAAGACGAGTGCAGAGCTGGCCAAGACTCAAGCTCGCTCTGGACGGCAAGATTTTGCGTCCAGAACTCAAGCATTTCGCGGCGGACATTCCAAATGAAACGATGCACCAATGTGGGTTGCAGAGCGGCTTCCGGCGCCCATTGACTGACAGTCAACATGATCAGATGAATGTGAACTGCCACAGAGCATGCGCAGTAGCGACTAAGGGCACTTATATATTTCCCGCAGGACTCACCATGCCAATTCCTGCCGCTGCATAGCCCTTCAATGAAGCTTTGTCCGTAACTTCATCCTCGAGGACAACATGGATTTGGGTATGTTTCTCCGGCAGTTTGCAGCGCTCTTCTGCAAGAATTGGATTATTCTATCCAAGCACAAACTTGTGAGTCTATGTGCTCCATCGGTGATGACGTGTCTGACAGGCCATACAGCTAAACTCGGTGCGCTGCGTCCTGCTCCCTATTGCTTATGGAGGTATATTTAGTCCGACTTTTTTGTCTGATACCGTCACATTGACATCCTTCGCAGTCTTTCTTGCGGTCGCTCAGACCTTCCTCATAAGGTCCAACAACGTGCGTTCGGTCCCCTTGAACGTATCCTTTGCTAATGTCGTTACAGTATGGCATGGGTGCCCCCGCTCCGATTTACAACTTCACGGAGCAGTTTACTGGCTCTCTGGCTCTTGTATGGGCTGACAGCACCAACGGTACTGGGGACCCGTCAGCGAGTGCCATCATGGCGCACCTAACCAGCGGGTTTCATAAACACCAACTCAATGCCGTCAAACAGGTTGCCAGTCCCGCAGACATTCCTTCCAACTGTCCACAGAACTTTAATCTGATCTCGCAGTGTTATGCCGCCATTGGATTCAACTACCTGCCTCTCTCCCCCACAGATACCACTCCTATCAACTATACAATAAGTGCCGATGGGGGTCTCACATACGTCAACGTCTACAGCCACACGAGTGATTTTGAAACTCGCATTCTCCCACTTCAATTAGCCATAGATGAGGTAGTTTTGGGTGCATATGATATGTCTCTTGATCTTTAACCTATCATCCCAGTCATTTATTGCCCTCAGAGCAGGGCAGTCGATCCCAACGCCTTTGGAATGGCCATACACGCGAGAGACTAACCAGCAACAAGCGACGAATATGAGACTGAGTCAGTGTTCACATCACTGTCTGCCATATTCACGGTTCAATTTTTTTCTCTCTCAGGTTACATTAGGGGCCTTAGGACTCTGCTCGTCATTGCTTTGTGCGTACTCATCATTTGCACGTTCATCTAGCATTTATGTGTATGCTAGCTTTATTTGTTATATCGGAATCGCCTATCAACTCCCTGGAGCTTTTACTGAAGAGCGAGCTAATTTGTTGACTGGTTACATGAAGGCAATGGGACTCCTTGACTCTGCTCGGATACTGTACGCTCATCTTCTCCTGTAATGATCCTCCCAGCTTCACTTCGCTTCCCAGATCATGGTATATTAGCATATCCCTGGCATACCTTCCGGCTTGGATCGTTGTGGCGTTGACATGGCATTACCAAATTTTTACAGAAACCAATGGTGGTCTAGTTCTCGTGATACATCTTCTACTTGGTTTCTCCCTTGCCAGCTGGTCTTTCTTTGTGGCTGCTCCTTTCGGGAAGAGTCCTCAACTCGCTGCCGTGACATCAACACTCTTGGCCATCCTGTTTTCGATTCTTGCACTGGTGTTTTCCAATGCCAGTACCGGCGCAGCTACGGTATTTACCCTTGTCTTCCCTCCAGGGTTCTACATCTTCGCCATCCGCGCAATGTGCGGTTATGAAAATCATCTCATGCCAACCAACCTCCTCAAACCAGACCCAGACAACCACCTCACGCTTCTCCCAATCATGATAGCCTGTATTGTAAGTACCGTCTCGTTCCTCATATATCCTTTTTTTTTTTTTTTTCATGAACTTTTTGTAGATTGATACATTTCTGTGGCCATATCTGGGGGCACTACTTGAGAGCCACCTCTACGATGCAAAAGAGCCGTCGGGTGGCCTTTGGTCATGTTTTCGTAGGCGGAAACAGGAGGAACTTCCTCCACACCCCGGCGGGGTAGCCATCTCTATTAAAAATCTCCGCAAGACCTTCACTCCCTCTTTGTTCGCTCGTGAAAAAGGACCAGTCATTGCCGTTTCTGATCTTTCGATGGACATACCGGAGACTGGTATCTTTGTCTTGTTGGGTTCTAATGGGTGGGTCAGTCCTGGAAATAGGTTGGGCGGTTATTCTAAAGATAAATTGTTAGCTCTGGAAAGTCGACTTCACTGTCTATCATTGCCAACCTCATAGGACGTAGCTCGGGTTCCATCACTTTCGAGGGTGGGACGAGGCGTCCTCCACGTGGCACGCTCGGAATAGTGCCGCAGAAGAATGTTCTGTTTCCGGATCTCACATGTTACCAAACTCTCCAGGTCTGGCGTGCTATCAAGAGCTCTTCGCATCCTGCGAGCGAAGTTGATGACTACGAACAGCTACTGCGTGATTGTGACCTCGGAAAGAAGATACACTCGAATGCCGACACGCTTTCTGGAGGACAGAAGAGGAAGCTTCAGCTCGCCATTGGGCTCATCGGTGGTTCCAAGATCGTTCTTGTTGACGAGTGCACGTCCGGCATTGATCCTTTGTCACGTCGTGCACTCTGGAGAATCCTGACGTCGGTGAAGCACGACAGAGCCATTCTATTCACGACACACTTCCTTGACGAAGCTGATCTGCTTGCTGACCATATTGCGATCTTGGCCGCACCCGGAAAACTGGTAGCCGAGGGATCACCTGTTGCACTCAAGACGAGCCTCGGACAGGGCTATAGCATTCAGGTTACATTTGATTCCGAGGACGTAGGTGAAAAGGTTCCTGCGAGCCTATCGCTGGAGGTCATGGGTCGGATTCGGGAGCTTGCACCACAATGCACTCTGTCACAGTCGTCCCCCATTCTCACTGCGTACCACCTCAAGTCCAAGGACTCGGACGTGGTTGTGAAAGTACTTCAGATGCTCCAAGACGAGGCTGAAAACTATCATATCGTGTCCGTTGACGTACTGGGAACTTCGATTGAAGATATATTCCTTGATCTGATGGAATCCGAGTCCCAAGTGCGCACACCGGACAGTATGATGCAGTCAGTGCATTCTACGAAGGGTGTATTGGCTCCGAATATTCCAGACCCTCTGCGAGCAATTCCAGCTCCATCCCCACTCACGCTAGCGGATGGTCATGCACGGTCGCCATTCGGTCAGGCTCTGACGATATTCTATAAGCGAATGCTTGTTGCACGGAGGAGTTGGCTTACGCCTGTGCTCACCCTTCTTGTCGCGGTTTGCGGAGCCTGCGTACCTTTGTTCTTTTTGTCAGGCCAAACTCCATCGTGCACGGTCCAGTTCGGGAACGAGACTGTCATCCCCCTCTACTTGCCAGACTCGCCCATCAGCACCATCGAGTCCGCTCCCACTGCTAGCATATTGGAATCACCACCTAATATTACAGCAACACTCGGTCAATCAGCTGCATTCATGTTGACGGAAAACGAACCCGACAATGCCACATTTGTCTCCACGATCCAACAGAATTACCTTAACATACCCATTGGTGGTATATCAATCGATGTGCAAACTGGCGACGCATTGGTTGCTTGGGATGTCACTCCTCCTCCAGGTTTGACTGGTCCAGTGTTGCTGAATTTGGCTACCAATATTCTTTATAACCGTGCATTGAACACATCGGGAAACACAGCGGGTACGCCTAGCATCATCATGGCCAACTATGCAAGCTTCCCCCCGATTGCGGGGGGAACACTCGTAGACCTGAAGTGGGTTGCATTCTTTGGGGCTGCCATGGTAAGATTCTGGAGTTCATCCACTTTCCATATTTTTATTCGTTCTCCCAAGGCCATATATCCCGCATTCTTCTCACTGTATGTCTCGCGGGAGCGACGATCATCTGTCCAAGCGATGCAGCTTTCGAATGGTCTATCGAACCCAATCGGTCTTTGGCTTGGCCATTTGCTTTGGGACTCTATCCTTGGTGTCATTATTTCCACGATCATCATCGTCATCTTTGCTACTGTTTCTAATCAGTTCTACGGGCTCGGATTTTTCGTAAGTCGATTTTTTCGTCCTTCCCGTCGGCTGCTCAGTACCCCGATCAGTGGGTCGTCCTTGTACAATATGGCATCGTTGGCGCACTGTTTTCGTATTGTTTTTCATTGTTCATGTCGTCCCCTCTCACGTCGTTCGCCGCTGTCGCCGGATATCAGATTGTTGTATTTGTCGTAAGTGAAGACCTAAGCAAGGTATGACATACTGAGTTATTATTATTTTTAGCTGTACTTGGCTGGCTACCTTCTCACTCTCACGTATGCAAAGACCTCGCAAGCAAACCAGATAATAACGATCATTCGTAAGCGGTGTTCAAGTCGCATTTTGGTTCTGATTGAGGAGTTTTCCACCAGATTTCACACTATCGCTTCTTTCACCTGTTGCTAGCGTGGTGGGTTTTTCGAACAGTTGCCTGCTACGCGTCTTCCTTAACTTCGTGAGACAGTTGCGCTCAGCCTTTGTTTCGGTCAATCTGTTCTCGCTCCTCTGTGATGGGTCTACGCCCGTCACAACTTCTTCCATGGGCAACATTATGCGCTACGGAGGGCCGATTGTGTATTTATTCGCTTACAGCATTGTCCTCCCTGGTATTCTTGTCTGGGCCGACTCTGGATCTATTATTCCTCGCCGTTTCTTGACCACGCGCAAGCAGCAGGTACGACTCGACGAGAACCTCGCTATCAACGAGGTCTTGAGACAGGACGTTGCGAAGGAAGCGAGGGCAGTCACACACTCGAGCGACACGTTGCGCATCATTCATGTCACCAAGTCGTTTGATCGGAACAGAGTGGTAGATGATGTCTCCTTTGGGGTTTCTGGAGATGTCATTTTCGCTATGTTGGGGCCAAACGGGGCGGGTAAGACGACGACGTTCAACATGATTCGTACGTGTTTTGTCCGTCCTCTCTGACGTCTCTCCTGAAAGTTCGTGAAAATTGAAGGGGGCGATGTTGTCCCCGACGCAGGGGATGTCAAGATCAAGGGCACCTCCGTCGTCGACTCTACCCGCAACGCACGTCTTGCGCTCGGCGTCTGCCCACAATTTACCGCCATCGATGCCCAACTTACTGTCCGAGAACATTTGTTGATCTATGGACGTCTCAAGGGACTCAAGCGTGGATCCGAACTGAACACTAACATTGAGTCGATCATGGCTGCAACCTCGTTGATCATGTTTGCGGACCGGTTGGCGAGCCAACTGTCAGGTGGAAACCAACGAAAATTGTCGCTCGCGATTGCGCTACTTGGTGAGCATTCCCGGTCTTTCTCTCGTGCATGTCCAATAATGCTTCCCTTGACATGTGTACTTTTTTGAGGCAACCCGCCTGTCGTGCTCATAGATGAGTTCTCCACCGGAATCGATGCAAAGATGAAGCGAGATATGTGGAGAACGTTGAGGAACGTTGCTGCCGGGAAAGTAGTCGTCATCACCACCCGTACGTTTACCATTTCATCTATCGTCTTATAGCTGATGATCATCTCTCTCTTTTTTTTTTTTTTTTTTTTTTTTTCGACCATCAGACTCTATGGAAGAAGCATCCGCGCTGGCAAACAAGGTCGGCATCATATCCAAAAAGATGCTCGGTAAGTCCATCGCCTCCCCCTCCTGCCCTTCCTTTTGGCGTAGCTATCCGTTCCCCGTGCTTACTCAAACTGTACATACACGCACACACGCACACACACGCACACATGCACACACACACGGCAGCCATCGGTACCACGGAGGAACTCGCCGCACGTTATGCCACGTATCAAGTCCACTTTTCGTGCCCCACGCGGGAAGACATGATCAGAGCCCAAGTGCTCATGAGTCGTATCCCCGGCGCACGTCTTGCAGACGACGTCGCCACGCGATTCGAAGTGCCGATCCGCGGACGCAAGGGCAGTGGCAGTGGCAGTGGCAGTGGCAGCGATGGCGATGGTGATGGTGATGGTGATGATGACATGTCGCTCGCCCGTCTGTTTCACATTCTTTCCTCGCAAGGCGATTTTCAGGAATACACCGTTGAAAAAGCGACGCTGGAGAACGCTTTTCTCAAAGTCATTCGAGAAAATGACGTCTTGGAAGAAGACAATGCGTCTCAGTCACGACGTCGGTGTGGACTTTTTTGGTCGTGGACTTGATTAGGTAGACTTTATTGTTTTTTTTTTTTTTTTTTCGGTCTTGGGACTTTTGGGACTGCTTTTCTAAACCTTTTCTTTCTTGTTGGCAACTTGATGGACAATGAGACACATGGTATAGTATACGATAACCACAGCTTTTCTCTTTCCTACTTGCAAACGGAGTCAAAGAATGGACCGTAAAGGCAGCCGGACGATGAGAATATTAAGTGGACTCGTATGTTCTAGAAAGGATCGCTATCGTTTGATGCGCGGTTGAGAGGCAACTAAACCAGAGCAGCAATATTGCAACCTGGTAATGACAGAAAAGAGACAACTGCATATTACGACCTAGAGTAAGGGTGCCGTGTCGTCCTTAAGTAAAGGGGGGAAAGGTGAAACCATGACACTAGCACGGTGAATCCACAATGGAACAAAAACGTGAAGAAAAAAAAAAAAAGTGCGGGTAAGTAACGGGTGATGCATAGAGATAATGAGAGCGAGCGGGAAGAGATGCAGTTCAACTCATGAATAAATTCGCGAGAAATGTGGATCGTTGGATCGCGCCAAGGACCCAGCCCCGGACGCGTGGAGGGGAAGGGCGGTTAACGTTGCGAAGCGAAGAGTGAGAGAACCTTTTCAGCGTTCTCTTTGTATTTCTTCAGCTTTTTGCTCTTCAGTTTCTCCGGTTCCTCGTGGTGATACGGATACTTTGGCGCCTCGGGTGATGCCGGATGCGAGACGGGCCCTGTGGTTTCGCCGTTGGACTGGTCAGATGATTGGCTGTGGTCTCCGACTGATATCGCGGATTCCTTTGATCTCAACGAGGGTGACATAGCCGTGGTACTCGCCGCCGATACGGATGGTGTCAACAGACCATTGCTCGAGGTTGACGAGAGGGTGGCGCTAGTCGCAGTATTTGACGGCGTAGATGTCTTGATCGTGGACGCACTCTTGGCAGAGAAAGACGAAGGTGGTGATTTTCCTTTGAGAAATTGGGGGGTCTTTCGAAACTTCAGGCCAGGCGCACGACCCCGACGCTTTTCTGATGGACTGGGCGACTCCATAGGCTCCATCGCATGAAGATCCGATTCTTTCGAGATGCCCGAGGCCGACCGTCCACCAATACGTTGAGATGGGGTAGACGCTTTGCGGAACACGGCCAACCTATACCGGTCCACAACACCGCGAGCAAACAAACTCGTGCCCTTTGTACCGTTGCGATCCTCACCATCAGCCTCGATGAAGTCCCAGTCATCATCATCATCTTTCTCCGTCATATCTCCATCTTCATCAGGACCATCGGAGAGGAAGCGATCCAAAGCAGGAATACCAGATTTCTCGCGCCGGCCACGGGCATTCCGCACAGTAGACTTCGAGGAGGCGGGAACCTTGGTAGCTTTCGGTTTCGGATCCTTGGCAGGCAAGGGAGGAGCAGATTCTATCGGCTCTGCGGCAGGAATACTCTGAGCAGGTAGTTCTGTGGTTTGAGGCAAAAGATCGGCCGATGGCGCTGAGTCGACAATAGTCGTGATCTTTTCTGCCTCTGGAGTTTCTTCCACAAGTGCCTGTGGCCGCGCCTCTGGTGTCTTGGGCTCAGACTCGGCCATCTGCACATCACCAACAAGAGACTCAGTGACAACCCCTGCTTCCCGAGGAGGTTGAGCGGGGCTATCCGGCACATCAGTCAGAACCGACGGGATGTCTTCTTCATCCGTCTCCTCCTCTCCCGAATCCTCGGAACCATCGTCGTCCTCGTCGTCAATAATGACCGAATGACGACCCTTGAATGAATAGCCATCAAACACGTCCACACTGCTCTCATCTTGGTGCACAGACGGGCTGCGAGAGTGAGAAGGTGTTGGGTATGCGTCTTCGCCGTCTGCGGTTTCACCGTCAGTGTGATCGCGATCCGGATCGGTATCTACTTGATCTTGATCATTGGGGTCATCTATCACCGGTTCCATATCGAGGAACGTGTCATCAAAGTTTTGGGTATCACTGGCATTCGAAGGGTCGATAGGTGGGATATAGGGGGCTAATAAAAGAGAGGGGTTGGGTATAAGCAGGCAAAATAAAACGGGTTCGAAGAGGCGCCTCACGTATGTAGCGTTTATAGTACACGTGCGACCAATCGCTAAAATGCGAAGTGTTGAATCAAAAAATGAGTTTGACGTGCGTCCTCATTTTACTCACATCATAGAGAAGTACGGGTGCCGTTTGATCCGTGGTTCACATATCCTCAATGCAGGATTTCGTTGAAGCAGCTATATAAAATGCATATAAGCGTGTAGAATCACCCACAAGGTAGGTGTTCGCTTACGCCTCGTATCAAACTCTTCGTATCTTGGTCCATCGCCCTATCTTCAGGAAACTGCAACTCATCCTGCAACACCCTGACGTACATATCTGAATGATTACTTGCCCAAAAGGGTGTCTGCGGCAGACGTCAGCCCCTCTCGTGCAAGATGTTAAAAGGCATCAACTGCTTCACGTACGATTCCTGTCAACATCTCATAGAGCATCGTGCCAAAGCTCCACCAATCGACTTCATAACTATACGGAAGTCCCTGTATAACTTCAGGAGCAAGGTACTCAGCTGTACCGCAGAATGTGGTTGTTGAGTCAGCCGAGACGACACCCTGCACTGGCCAACCAGCGGAGAGGTCCTGGCCCCTCTCGCCTTTCATCCAAGGCGGGGTTGTAGGCTCACTGCCTGGGGAGGGATAAAATTCTCCACGGGATCCAGAAGGGGTAGGTGGTGCTGTGGTTGGCGAAGTCCGGCGAGGAAACTCTTTCGAAAGGCCGAAGTCCGTTAGGACAATATGTCCATCAGCACCAATCAGGATGTTCTCCGGCTTGAGGTCGCGGTAAATGACGCCAGCCATATGGAGACCTTCCACACCCTCGACAATCTCCGCGGCATAGAACCGTGCACGGTCACGACCTAGCCTGCCCCAACGTGCAAGCTGCGTGGCAAGATCACCGCCTGGATGAAAGTCCTAGGGAAATGGAAAAGGAACGGAGTCAGTGGGAAAGTAATTAGTGGCAATATAAAAGGAGCGCTGATTTACCATAACCAAGAACAAGTTCTCCTTGTCGTGGAAACTCCACCAGAGCTTGACCACGAATGGGTCCTTGGATTCCTTTGCCATACGCTTCAAGACTGCTTGCTCAGTCAGCGTATGCTGGAGCTCTTGGTGCGCCAAGACGTGACGCTTGGTGATAGCCTTGAGCGCATACAAATCCGAGCTCATCTTATGTCGCACCAGGAGAACTTTACCCGCGCAACCCTTCCCGAGGACACGCATCATCTCAAAGTCATTAATGACAACCTTCCGTTGCGCTTTTTTCTTGCGGCTGGGGTCGGTCGATTGGGAACGCTTCTTGCGCGCGCGACGAGCAGTGGTAGATATCGATGATTCGTCACCGGTGGCAGACGACGTACCATCCTGTACCGTCGACGAAGTATACACCCGCGAAAGTCGGCTAGTCCTATCAGGATCGGCCGAATGGGAGCGAGGAATCCTCGACGCTGGGATATCAGCAACAGGAGTAGGTAGGGTGGTTTCCTCCCCCCCGACAGCCCCATTCGTAATGCCATCCGTATCGATATGATCGACCTTTGCATTGTCAGCTGGTGGAACATCAGGAGTGCCATCGTCGGATTTCCCTATCTCGATGGGCTGTGCCTGCTCTGCGACGGACTGCGATGAGGGGACGTTTGTCTCGACGTCCTCCTCTTCCTCCATGATATCCTCCTCTCGAAGATCACTTTTACTCAGCTCATTCACAACAACTTCCCCTTCAAAGGTACCGTTTATGCTCTCTACGCCACCTGCTATCTCGCTGAGATTAGATGAGCTAACGTTGGGTGAGCTGGGTTGTGCGGATACATCTGCCTTTGAGCGAATATGTGCAGCTAGGTCGGAGCGTACACGCTTGATTGCCCTCTCGGCACGTACACTCTGCAGATCGTCGGTGCGTACATGAACGAAACGTTTCCAAGCACGGGTCTGTCTGAGCGACGGATCATTGGAAACGGTGGTCAAGTACGCAGCAAGGGCGGACATCGTGGTATTGGCGAGTTTACCGCCGGAGATGACGCTAGTGCTAGCGCTAGCTGACGATGGAGAGAATGCTATGAAGGGGTCGCCAGTCTCTTGCGAGGGGGAAACTGTCTGATCTGTGGTCAAAGATCCAAAGCTGGGGCTGGTGGGAGTCCGCACGGGCAGCTGACGACCGACTTTATTTGTCGAGGGCGAGGCGAGGCGCGAAAGGGTATTCAGGAACGTGGATTTGCGCTTTGGAAGGAGAGATGCGATGTCAATTGGCAACTTGGGGGGCTTGGAAGTGCCATCAGCATCTTCGAGTTTTGCATTGAGCTCGACGACCTCTGTGGCTGTGCGGGTGAGGGTAAGATTATGCGTGGGTGCTGCACGGGAAACGGCGGTGTTAGTGATGATACTGATACTGCAAGAAGCTGTGGGACGAGAGGCAATAGCGATAGAATGTCGGGATACATATCCCCATATCAAGAAGCCAAGGAACGTTAAGACGACGCATACACAGGGCACCGATGAGCTCGGAAGCGACATCGACGCAACTCAAAAAGAAAGTAGAGAGGACATGTAGGTCCCAGGTGTGTGGGGAAAGTGTGGACAGAACGATGCGACTCACTCTTTATGTAAATAGAGTATGAGCGGGCATCATGTGGCGTCTCTGCGACGCTGATACTCCAGGGACCTTCCTGAGCATCGATGCGAACTGGAGGTCGTCGCATGGACCGAGAAGGAGCGGCGTCTAGGTTGCTCATACTGCGGACGGAGTTATTGTGAGGGGCGTGTTCGTTGTGAGGAGAGGAGTTGCGTGACTGGAAGAAAGCGAGGTTTGTGATGCTCGAACGTTCTGCTCTAGATTTGCGATTATGTTTGTAGTTTCTAGAGGTGTCAGCACTAGCTCTGGTTGAGGATTCACGAGGACGACAGGTGTCAGCGGAAGAACGAGTACGGTTTGGATCCACGTCTTTGAAGGAGAAGCCTAGAACTGTTTTGAAGGTATTCTTGGAGAAATGGACGTGTTGGTGAGTGGCGGAGGCACTATGCATGCGAGAATGGGGGAATAAAAAGCTCGTATTCTCGCGGGGACACCTCTCAGTGACGGACTTGTCGCGGGCTATGTGGGGGGAGAGAGAAGGAAGGACAGAGGGCGCAGCTGGATCGATGAATTAGGTAGAGCGGAAGTTGACACAGAATTGACAGATTGTCTTGTTTTGGCGGACGTGCGGTTGGTGCGTGAAAAGCCACGAGCAGCGGAAAAAGATGGAGATCAGCTCTCTTCCTGCCTCGAGGCTCAGCTGTGTGGTGCGGTGCTGACCACAAACAGCGCTAAGACGGTTCAAAACTGGGCGATCGGCCGAACGACGGCGACTGCGTGTCGTCGTTGTCGTCGAAAAAGTGAAGGGTATATAAACGAGGGTGGTTGAGGTGTTGTTAAGGCGGAGACGATTCCGTTCGTTGAACGAGGCTCCTTCTTCCCCCCAAACGTAATTCCTTTGGGTAAATAATTTGCTGCACTCGAGGCTGCGCAGCCAGAAACGCTGGGTCTCATCAGACTCAATACCAGCCAGTTCAGATGATGACATCCTTGCAGGGGCTACCGAGGCGGTTTGCAGTACCCGTTCGATCAACACTGCACCGCCCATAGTGAGTTCACAAGCCTCTCTCATGCGTCCGAATCTCATCTCACACACACGGAGGTTTCAGTCAAGTATGCAGCCCGGGGATACCCGAAGAAAGGACAACAGCGGGCATACTAAATCGTCGTGAGCACATTCTGGACCGCAAATAGCGATCGAGTCAGAAAACGTGTTCGACAAGGTTCAAAAATCGTTAGCACCATGGCCGAGCGACCAGGATCGGGATGGCGCCTCATGGCAAACTATGTTCCAAGCGAGAGTAGCCCTGCAGTCAGTACTGTACCTGAGCAAAAGTATAAAACACAGGACGGTGCCCCCCGACGCAGCTGGCCGGCAATCTCCGAGGCTAGAGGGGGATGCCTACGGAGGTGCGAGGCTTGAGTGAGAAATCGCATACAGTCCCGGAATACCCAACCAACGTTCGTGCTCGCAATTCGCCAGCGTCCCTTGGTTCCCAATTTCGTTGTGCCTGCCGTTATTTTGCTCGGTTTCCAGTCACACACGCATCGCCCCAGACTGACTGAAAAGTCGAACTCATTTTTTGTTCTTCCTCGCAAATTTTCTCCCCTCCGGCCCGTTCAATTGCCGCTTGCCGTTGAGCCCCTGCCATCCTATCAACCTTTTGCACCCGCAACTCACCCGTCTCACGACTACTCCCTTTAAAAAACGAAGCACAATGGCGGCCGAACCCATTCTTGAACCCACTGCCACCCAAGAGGAGGTACAAGAACAAATCAACCAAGGAGAGGAGAGCGACGAGTATGATACACAGGTACTCTGTTGTTCGCTTTTCCAGCAAGCTCGCGGCCTCTAACCTCCGACATGTTAGGACGAGGAAGACTATGAACTAGCAGAAAACGATGACGAGGACGATGACGGCGACGAAGAGGTGGTGGTTAGAGGCGAACCAAACAATGTACGACTCTGCTTGTGTCCTACAACTTGACGTCCTTATAGTCCTTTGCAGATGACCGCTCTGCTTCTAGGCAAAGTATGTTGTTTATTCCTCTACAAATGTACAGTGCTAATCAACAGGTTGATCATAGCAAAATGGTATCACAAGACCACAGGAGTATTACGACGAGGAGGAGGAGGAGGACGATGACGACGACGACGACGACGACGACGAGTACCATGAAGACAGGGGAGGATCAGCAGAAAACCCCATCGACCTCTCGTCGGCTGTCACAGGTTCAAAACGAGGCGTTGATGAGCTTGGCGGGGAGAATGACGATGGTGACGAGGATGACGATGAAACTGAGGAAAAAACCGTCGCCAAAAAGGCTAGAGTCTAGCATCACACTGCTGAAAAGGGAAGTAGTTCCCTTACACTTTACTTGGCGCATATTACTGTTGTTGTTCGCTTTGCCCCTGCCCTTGTTTATAAATCATTATATATCTGATTGTAGGTCGTCTTGTATGTATGCTAACCCATCGACTTCATCCTACGCAATGCAATTTTCGTTTCGTAGATACAACCTCAAAGGGTAGGTATGTGTACATCTCGAAAGCGTCAAATTTACCGCTGCATAGTACGAAAAGCTTGAAGCACTGAAGAATCCAAAACGAATTGATACCTCACTTGGCCTATCCCAATCATAACCGTTACTCGGCTCGATACCCCCTCTTTTGGCTTTCTGCATCAGTCAGTGGGACATACTAGTTGTACACCCCGCACGTCAAGCCATTTCCGTTTTGATGAAACGGAAATATGATATGTATTGATAAACCAAGATGCGGATTTCATCAACAAAAAAAAAAAAGAGTGACCATGTAAATTCCAACAAAAAAGAAAACAGGTCGTCAAATTCATCAAGATCAAAAACACGAGGACACTGACCATGACACCCATGAGCTCTTCTTTTGTAACCTTGCCATTGACATCTTTTTCGACCTGCCAGATGGCTTGGTTGTGTGTGCCAACTGGTATGAACATCCTTCCAGGTGCTTTGAGCTGGTTGATAAGGGTTTCAGGAAGCATCTCAGACGCGGCGCCAACATGGATAGCATCATAGGGTCCTATATCCAAAGATCAAGGTAGTCAGTACAAGTTAAGGAGGGTAGCACTCACCCAAGGCAGGATAACCTACGCAAAGTACATGTGAGCTGAGTCCTCTCGACCTCTACTGGACTGTGAACACCAGCTCACCCTGTCTTCCGTCCCCAGCCACCATAAGAATTCTACCTTCATCCAAGGCAGATTGCAAACCATCGTTCACCAGATTTCTCTTGGACCACTCAACCAATTCTGGTATGTGGTCTATACCGACAACTTTACCCTGTGAAGCCTCCCGTTGTGACGGGGAGACCAAGTGATGGAGAACAGCACAGAGGTAGCCTGAACCACTTCCCACATCAAGGACAGTTGCACCGGGGTGGAGGAAAGGAAGGAGGTTTTCCAAGGCGTGAGCGTGCTGCACACGACGAGTCAGGCTACGTCAAAGTACGAGGGGTCAAGTGTACCATATGCGGTGCAGATATAGTTGCACCATGGTTGATGGATCTGAATGCACATCCGGTTGTCAGCTAACAGGACGGAGAATGCTCGACGTACTGAGGAGTATCTTCGTATGCATGTGAGTTTCTGAGGACAAAGTTGGCGCGGTCTACACCGGACATCGCCTGCGCAGGTTAGGGACGCTACGGAGCATGAGTAGTATGGGCGAAGCATACCTCGATAGCTCGCTCCGTCTGAAGGATTTTATGCCTGGTGAGGTTGCTGACGAGTTCAGCGTTGGTTCTTCCTGAGCACCTCCAAGCCATATTACGCGACAAATCAAAAGGGCGTCGGGAGATTTCATTGAAGCTGTTTAGGTAATGTCATTAACCCCTATACGTTCCTTCCATCTTCCCAATCGTCTCTGGAAAACGATTTCGCTGCTCACGACATACCAGCATCATAAAGACCGTCTGCGATGTATGCACCCACATCTGCCAAGGTACACACGCCGGTCGGGTGGAAGCAATCCGTGACATGTTCGTTATCCAGAAACAACAGGAATATGTCGCAAAGCTTCAGGCAGAGATAGACGAGCTACAGAAAATGCTAGAGTATATGCGCTCCGCGTCGACTTGGACATGCGATATGACATTATCTGATCACATTTTCAGGTCAAATGAGAATGCTGAAGAAATAGTTTCAAGACATATCAAGCTCCTTCATCGTTACAATGAAGCCAAGGATGCAACACAGGTTTAAAATGGATTTTATCGCTTGCGGTACAAAACTAACGTTCACTGTTTTATTTGCAAAGATCCTCATCGGAAGGGTACAATCTTTCGGACGAGCAGACCGCATATACTCACCTCTTATTCTCAGCTAGCTGCCATTAGGGGAACCACAATTCGACAAATTCACCAGGATATGGGCCTACTCGACGAAGACGCAAACTAGTCGCAACTTCATGAAGCCTCCAGGCGATTGATTTCGTCGTAGGCGTGCTTCGGCCCATGTTTCTCCAACTTTAGTAGCTTTTATTCGACGAGCAACCAACTCGTAGCACATCCTGCCCAAACACCCATCACTCTCTGTGGGTACTTGTTATACGCTTCTAAATCGCCCCTTGGCCACAGTTGCGTTGGAATGATAATGTTACCCAAAGACCCCACCCCCATGTTGCCATGCTCGTTCCAACCCCATCCCAGTACTGAGTTGCCCTCTTGTGAAGAGTTGGACATCAAGACTAGGACATGTTCACTCCCGCAAATAAAGTTAGATAGGGTACGATCTACAGGAAGGTTGACGATCATTTCGATTGCAGAGGTAGACTCAACGGTATGGCCTCGACCAAGCTGCCCTTGGGCATTATTACCAGTCGAGAGCAAGGCGTGTTTGTCACCCTCGACCGTTTGCATGTATGTGCCATTCCACGTACACCCCAGTCCGCAGATGTGGTGTTGAGATTTGAACGACGGGATCTGTCTCTGTTTATTCGAACCAAGGGCTGATATGCGTCCAGAATCGTGTAAGACGACCGTGTGCTGATTTCCAAGAGCACAAGAGACCATAGGATCCTCGTGGATGTTTATGGGCAGGGGAGTAGGGCGAGCAACGAATCGTGCCCCTCCATGCTGCCCAAGTTGTCCAGACCTGGCCGCGCCCCATCCAACGAGGGCAGTCTGGGAATACGAGGATGACCCATCAAAACTGTCCATAACGAGCTGTACGACGACGTGGCGAGGACCGGCATGGAGAGATCGTATGCATATCGTTCGGGATCGTGTATGCTGTCCAGAGTCGTCCGGAAAGATGTTATCAAAGTCGATGACCCGCAACCTCGAAGGAGCTGACCCATCCGTTCTCTCTTCAGCACCCAACGCCCCGAGGTCATTCGACCCCATGGACAGTAGTACGTCCGAACTTCCGGGACACGACAGCACGACGTACGTCGTCTCCCACGCTGCAGCGATGGATTTGTGTGTGTACCCGCGGGAGACATACGAAGCGGAGAGCGGCAAGACGAGCTTGTGAAAGATCGTCCATGGTGGTTCCTCACGAGGGTACTCAGGCCCAAGCTGGCCTCTCCTTCCATCTCCGGTACCCCATAGAGTGGTGGAGCCATCGAGGTATTCTAGCAGCAGGACCGTGTGGTTTGCCCCGCATGTGACATGAACAACTCTGGAGGCGAGATTAGGGAGTTGGTCTCGACCACGCTCTGCGAATTGGCATGGTGTGAATGTATAGGCATCGTTGTAGGAGCCGATCCCGAGTTGGCCTTTGGCATTGGAACCCGCAGTGAGAAGGACAAGAGGGGATCCCATACCACCGTCACGAAGATAGTCGGATCCTGCTGACTCCGACTTCCGACCCCGCAGATGCAATAGTTGACGTATTTCGTGCCTTAGTACATTGGTATAGCATTGTATAGCATTTCGAAACATCAGAGGAAGAGATCCGGTAAGATAATTACGCAGACGCAGGATAACGACTCATACGATGCAGATTGCAATGCACTTTTCAACCTTGGTTGAACTTGCATCCAGTGATTTTGACTGCGAACGTCATCAGATATGACGGACGTGGAATACGCAAATATAAAGCATACCAGAGCCGTCGGTCTGGCCGATGGCGTACAACATCTCCATGGGATGGAAAGACAGCGAAGTAAATCTCGGGATGTATGGCGATGGCGGTCGTGTCGGATATACAGATAGGCCAGTGGGGAGGCTGAGCGTGGTCAAAGCACTGAAACTGGGATCGGATATCGAATGTATCGTAAGACGTTGGTGTCTCCAGTTAGTTGGGGTGAGAGCAGATGTGCTTATTCCAGTGTCAACTAACGACAATCATCGGAGGATCAATTTACGTACGTAGCAAAGAGACCAGTTTGGGGATGAACATCGAAACATGATAAGCCAGTAGGGTGTAAGTCCCATGCATGGACAGCACGATCGGAGCCTCGGGTATCCCATAGGCGGACCTCGCCGGAGAGGCTGTAGATGGTTATTTTCGATGCTCTTTCCCAAGGGGGACGTACATACCTCGCTGAAAGGAATTGACTGCCGAATCTTGGGTGATACTTGACGTTTTGCACCCACGTGTGATGCTCGTGATAGGATCTCACGACAGCATCCTCCTCCTCGAGACGGCGATCAAATACTTTGACAACGCCATCTGCGAAGCCAGCAACAAATGTTGACGATGACGACCCATGATCGGAGACTAGGGAGGTGACAGGACTTTCTGAATTGGTTTCCAAGTCCTGGATTACTTGATGAACGAAGTACATAATCGATCAAATGCAGAAGCCTCACCAGAACTTGTGATTCGGTATGTGCATCCCAAACTCTGATAATTCTTGAATCACCACCCACAAGGAGAGATCCTCCGGATTGTTTCCAATCCATAATGAGCCCGCTCCCTCTTCGCACATTGATCATCTCGGTCAGACCTCGGAAAGAGCTAACCATCTGTAATGGACCTTGGTCCAAAGTTAGGTCGTAATTACGATATAGGCGCACGATCCCATCAACTGCAAAGACGTTTCAACAAGACGATGAGTTGAAATTGGGGGAAATGACAGACCTGATCCTACCATGATGATCCCCCCTACATCCTGGTTGATGATATGTAACGACGTTATGCTTGTTCCTCTGGGATTTCCATTACAAAAGTAGTTCAATCGCTTCCGTTGGGACCAATCCCAGACACTAGAGTCCAGTCAATACAGATCCATTCATGAGGGCGCATTGAATGAACCTGATCATATCCGCATCATTTGCGATGATGAGGTGAGGATCGTATGCGTGCAGAGTCATGCAAAGCGGGTTGCTATTGACTTGTAGATTGACCACTGGTCGATCCCATCGGGAAGTTTCTGTGGATGTAAGCGTGTTAATCGGATGGGACGATATCACTCCAAGGCACAACTCACCCGTCAAGGATGCTTGGAGCTGTGTTTCTGAGACCACGTGCTCGTTGCGTTGCTGCCTCCACACTTGGTAGTTATATTGGACACTACCAGGTTCATCTGCCTCCGCTTGCTGAGGTCAATCAAGGAGTGAGTAGGGGCAGAGGGGCTCAAGAAGATACGACACACCCTCATCTGCGGCTCTTTGAAATATTCACAGCACCAATCAAAGAACGAGCTCTTCAATGGCAAAACGTCTCGAAGTCCATTACCGGTTCCGCATCCAAGTGGAACATTGCTCCCGTTTGAATCGACAGAGAATATACTTCCACTCGGACTGCTCAGATTGCCAGCTGGTCCGTGGCCAGGTCCACCTCTTCTCCCATGTGTCGCCACCCGCCGGCGGGAGCGCAGTCGCACCATGTCTTCTTCCATAAGCGCCTCCATAACGTGTGAAGGAAGATAATCAGGGTGTGCTTTGTGTTTTGTAGGTGAATGGGGTAGCGATGCTACAATCGTTGAACTCATTGCGCTCGGCGTAGAAGGACGAGAATAAGGTGACGTGTATTGGGCGAGAGTGTAATTTGGCGAGGGAGGCCTGGAAGCAGCAAGGAAGTCTGGGCGAGACTGAGGTAGGATTGGAGAGGGAGGAGCTCGGGTATCTTCGGTCGACGGAAAAGAGATGCCGCCCGCGAGGTTGCGGAGGGCGTTAGCAAATGACGAAGTACGTCGAAGGGTGGAGGTGACGCCTGAAGACAATGTGCTCGTCATACTCTCGCTGCGTGCCACACCCAGACGGGAAAGCACTGGAGAGGGTGGATGTTGTGTAAGAGGCGACGACTGCAGAGACGAAACACGGGAATGAGCGCCGCCTGGGCCACTTCCGGAGTCTACTTGTGGAGGCGGCACGTCGAGAGATGTACAGTCAAGGCGGTAGAATGGGGAAGCCAAGAGAAGAGCCACAATATAGTCCGTGGTTGTCTGAGCGAGAGTTGCGACTTCGTGATACGGGTCGGTCGTCAATTCCAGTAGACCCACGAAGATCGTGAAGAAAGATGAAAGTAGAACGCGATTCTCCTCTCGTGCTCCATCGTCATCACCAAATACATCCAACCACTCAGCGACAGCAATTGAGGTCAGCTCCTCTTCGTGGGGCTGCGCACTCGGGTCAGAACGCCATTTCCTGTCTTCTTCCCAGTAAATCCACGCGCAAATCACAAAATAACCTCTCCACTCCTTGACAAGACAGCTGATGAGGATAAGGAGTTCTTTGCGTACCATTGGACTTGCATCATCCTTCACGGCGAGTGTCGCGCCAGTGGCGACGGCGACTTCCATACGAAAATGGATCCGTTCTTCAAGCTGGTACTGTGTCCCGGTACCCCCGCCTCCCTGTTTCGCGGGATTTGCAGACCCGCCAGCGCCCATAAATGTCCCGAGTGCATACAGCGCTGCAGCCCTAACCTCTGGCGAGTCATCGGACAACATAAGGATCAGCTTATCCTGAGTGCCCCTGTCAACGCCATAGACCTTGATTTCGTCGTTCCCTTCCCATATCTGCGCGATACACAGCGCACACCACTGCCTGAGTAAAAAGTCGCCCTCGTCTAGCTTGTCGAAACAATTATCAAACACACGCTCTCTCCAACAGGCCATCTGACCGTTGTAATAGTCCCGAGAAACGGAGGCAAGGATGAATGCACACATGGCTTTGTGTTCCGCACTGTTAGGAAGCGCATATTGCGGGTGGTCTTCTGTGAGAGCCAGAACATTGGCAAAGTACTTGAATCCTTGAGTGTTATGAAGGTCAACTTGTACACTCGGGTCGACAGCAAGGATGCGTGCCCAAATGAAAATAAGCACGGGCCGCAGGTCTTGACCCGCGGCTTGCAACAGCTTTGAGATGTATGGGAATATACCAATTGTGAGAACGAGGTTGACAGCCCATGGACCTAGATCAACAAACTGAGACAGAAGGATGAGAGCGCGAAGTCTGTGAGGTTGAGAAAGTAGAACTTGAAGGACAATGGGTAGTTGGTCCGGTGGTTTGCGCGGGACTAAGTCCCGGTCAGCTTGGTGACCAGGAGAAGTGGAGATTCCGTCAAAGTTGATTGCAGAACCATTTGTACTGTCTGTGCTATTAAAGCCTCCACTATAATTCTGAGGCGGAAGTGACAATGGGCCTCGCTTCGTGAGTGCAGAGCCACCCCGAGATATCCAGACTTCAAAGGCCGTGAGCTGGTCCGCAAAGAACCTGCTTGGTATGTATTGGTATGGTTTCTCGGCTTGTGGACCATTAGCACGCTGGCCAGACTGACTAAGTGATCCCCCGCTAGCACCAATCTGCCCCGCTGAACTCCCTGTGGCACCTGCAGCTGTGGGGTTCTTTTCGAGTAGATCAGGAAGCTGCCGTAGACACGTATCGACAGCAAGATCCCAGGCAGCCCAGAGTGTATGGGTGTTTGTAGCGGGAAGAGCAGGGTATGTGTGTGGGGTACAATGATAATTCTTCATGATCCTTTCTGCCAAAAGGAAATTACGGAACAGCGATGCGATGAGGAGATCAGAGCGGTATAAGCGCGTGAAAACATCTCGGGGGAATGTGGTCCATGCGACCGTATCTGTAATGGCCGTGAATATCCAGTTGAGCTCGCCCAACGGTGTCCTTCGATCCTTGAGATCACCGGGAAGCTGCATAACCATGTCTGGAGTGATGTTGTTGGGGAGCTGATGGGTCATGATAAAGTATCGCAGTGCGATGTCAATGGGGGAGGTGAGGCAGGAAGTGAAGATATCAGCGGGGAGCTCTGGACACGAGGGCAATTGCTCGTGTGCAAGACATGCTGCAAGTTGGAGAGAGTTCATGTAAGGTTGCATGCCGTCAACATACCCACCACGAGTGGTAAACACTTCTTGATCTCGGCGCTCAGCAAAGTTGTTGAAATTAGTCAGAAGATTACCGGCAGCTGAGCAATCCCAGATGTAAACGCCCGGAGATCCGAGCCAACTTTGTACTTCCATGAGTGAAACCGGGATATATTGCGTGTAGTTGCGATTGAAGCACCAGAGTTCTCCGCTTGGTGTGGGTTTAGGTACACCGTGCCCATTATAATAGAAGCAAACGGTCTCATCTTTAGCTTGTTTACGCAAATTTAAGCAGAATCGACGGAGGTCCTCGTACGAAGGGTCTAATATGGGTTTGTAAGGGATCTTGAGACTAAGACCCTCAAACTGGTGCTGGAGGTTTGTACCGATGGCTTCCAGAGCTTTATGTGATGGCATTGTATGTGGATCAACCCAACATTCGAGGACTGCGCAAGGATTTGTCTTGATGATATCTGGAGGATCCACATCTATATTTAGGCATAGTACCAGAGCAGCATTCGCGGTCTTTAGCTTGCCAGGGGCTGAACCACGCCACGGGAAGAGTTTGGCAGAGTCGGAAGAATGAGGCGTAGGATTGCCACAGGTGAGATGCCGTTTTGCGGACCAGTAGGGAATGATAGGTAGAGGGTCGGGGAGTGTCTCATCCGAACCATGGCGCCTGCCATTGGGGTGACTTCTGGAGTGCTCACCGCGCCCATCTGTTGTATGGCTTGATGATGGGTCAGAGGCGGTAGTGGACGCCCATCCTCGTTCGGTGACATTATCAGATCCCATGTCCGAACCTATCCGTTCCCCGAGACCAGATAGGGAGAGCGTGTCCACGCCTAAACAAAAGAGTCGACAAAACGTGAGTAGTGGAGGGAAACTGAGCGGCCTCACCATGTGGATGATGTCCGTTTTGCATCTGAACATCCACCAGCATTGAAATGTAGTTCTACACCACGTTATCGGGGGGGACGTCGACGGTGGGCTGCCTCGCTGTTGCCTGCGGTGACGAAACCGCGCGTGACATGTGTGTCACAGACGTCACGGGGTTACGTTCTGTCCATAGCACCGCCACTGGACTGGGGCATACTCTGACTGCTGCCTCTTGTTTCTAGGTCATCCAAAAAGTAGGCTGGGCATTTGAATGTCTGCCGTGGATCCTCCAGTCGGTGCTCTCGTAGAGATCTCAACTGGCAAGGGGATTGTCCGCTTCTGCGGTACGACTGCCTTTGCACCAGGCAAGTGGGTCGGCATCGAACTATTCGAGCCAAAGGGAAAGAACGATGGCTCCATCCAAGGCGTCGTCTATTTCTCTTGCAAGCCACATCATGGGGTGTTCATTCGTCCAAGTCAAGTCAAGGTCCTCGCGGGTGAACCTGAGCAGCTACCAGCGAATGTAAGTCTTCACTGTTCGACAACAGCGATTGGTGGAAATAATGTATTTCGTGCAGCGAGCGCAACCGAGCCTTATGCGGTCCGTGGCTGGCCATCAACGCACTCCCAGCACCGGCGTGGCCCGACTCACGCTATCACACCTCGGAGCTTCAAGTGCTACATCCTCTTCCTCCCGCTCGTCAAGCCCAGTCAAACCCCCACCATTGAAGAACCTTGTGCTTTCACCGCCTGGAACGTCAAGTTCCCATGTATCTCGACTCGCACCACCGTCCTCCCCTGCGAAGCGCATCCCGTCACTCACCCTCCAACCACGCAAATCCTTCCCCCGTCAATCAACAGCCGACAGTGCTCCACTTAGCCCTTCTTTACGCATTACAGCTTCACCAGTCTTGCCGCCGCCATCATCCCCATCATATGAAGCAACTACCTCAACTTCAAGAACGGCCATATTGCCACCCTTTACTCCTCAGACTGCCTCGCCTCAATCTCAGTTGCAGTCTCCCGTGCCGGAAGCTGCCTCATTATCACCTGCCCGTATATCACCATCTTATTCTTCGACGAGCGCACCAGCGCGTACTTCCCCTTCTCTCACTAGCGGGCGTGGACACATACGAGCAGTTTCTATAACAAGAGAGCCATCTTCGCCCATTGCTACCGTGTGTCTCGTCTTCATGTGATCCTCGCCGCCACTGACTCAGCAATGCAGCGCACAGCGGAAGATCCTGAACTTCAAGAGCTTCGTGCGCGGACGCGAGTAATGGAAGCCAAGCGAGCGGATGATGCTCGCCATATTCGTGAGCTTGAGACGCGTCTTTCTGAAGCGGAGTCTTTTGTCGCCCTTCGTCCGAAACTTCAAGCCAAACTTAATCAACTTCAAACCGAACTCATTGCTACTCGACGTGAATTAGCTGACGCCCAACAACTTGCTCAGCTGTCGGATAACCGAGGGATCGATGCTCAGGAGCAATTGGAAATGGCCATGTTGGATAAAGAGGTTTCGGAAGAGAAGGCGGAGTTGGCGCAGGCAGAATTGGAGGAGGTGAAAGAGAAATTAGCCCAGGTGGAGGTAGAGTTGCAGGTGCTGAAAGAAGGTGATGGTAAGCACGCGTGTCGACTGGCATATGGTAATGTTAACCATGAGGCAGTGGCTGGGGAGGAGGGTGAAGTAAACGCAAAATTTTCACTAGCTTATATTCAACTTGAAAAGCAAAACGAACGTTTGAAGGAAGCACTCATCCGGTACGCGACTGACTGTTTACCTTCTCATCTGATTCTTAATCCTACTTAGTCTCCGCGATATGTCTCACGAAACCGAACAAGAACAACGCCGCCGTATTGTCGAGATGGAAAAGGATATTACGAATATTGATGATCTTCAAGGTCTATTCTATTCATCAATTCCTTGTCTGCGCTACTTCTGATAAGCCCACTCACAATAGGTCAATATGAAACAGCTCTCGTCAAGCTTTCCAACGCCGAAACGCAGATCGAAGATCTCAAAGCTCAACTTGACGATGCATTAGGAGCAGAAGAGATGCTTGTGCAGCTTACTGAGCGGAACCTCTTGCTTGGGGAAAAGATTGAGGAAATGCGTATCACCATCGAGGATCTTGAGGCCCTCAAGGAGCTCAATGACGAACTGGAAGAAAATCATGTCGAGACGGAGAAGGCTCTGCAGGAGGAAATCGGTGCATATCGTGCTGCACAAAAGTGTGGTGGAACTAATTCTTGGTTACAGATTCGAAGGACTCCCAGATCCGAGAACACTTGCAAAAGATATCGACGTTGGAAGATGCATGTCAAGACCTGGAGAGCACTATCACTCAGTTCCGAGAGCTTGTGCTACAGCTTCAAAGGTAACTTTGTACTCAGTAACCTGATGCGAATTCGTGTCACCATATCATACAGCGAACTCGATAACCTGCGCACACAAACTCAAACGGCACAACATGAGTCTGCCACAGCAGTATCGCAAACGGCAGCAATGATGTCTCTCAATCTCAAACTTCAGTCATCTGCTGCCAAAAATCAAGCGAAGACCATTGAACTCGAGGCACGCAAGCTCGAAGCGAAAGAGAGTAGGGAATTGCTCGCAATTGTGCAGGTGAGATCAGTGCCCATTTCAGTTTCATCAAATGTTGAGTGTCTGTGACTTAGCCATATCTGCCGCAACTCTATGTAGAGAGCGATAGTGATGCTACAAGCTGTTATCTCTTCTTCCAACGGGTAGGGTTGAAGATCGATCTTATCAATACCGTTGTCGGACAAGCTCATGGACTTCCCGAGTCCCTCAATGGGGATGTGTCTGATACTATCGTGGGTATTTGTGAGGTGAGTGTGGCTCCTTGAGTCAAATGTTGCATGTTTGACGTAGAGTTGCAGATGAGAGGTCGTGCTGCCGGCCTCGCCATCCTGTGCAAACGCTTCGCTGCAATCCTTCGCCGTTGTGATCCAACCTCATTCTTGAACATCGGGCGCATCTACCCTGAGATCGCTCCCATGGAGAAGCGCATTGATATGTATACTGACCTTCTAAGACGTGATGAATTCCGCGAAATGGAATTCGTCAGCGACATCATGAAGTGAGTGCCCCGTACTCCGGAAGATGCCAAAGATTTAATCATTACGTGGTATAGGCTGCAAGCACAGTTCGACCATCTTGCAGAAACCTACTTCAGTGGGTTTGACCATGATTTGGGTGAACGAGAATTGGGGTATGCCCTCTCGTTTGACCATGATCTCGAGGTATTTGCTGCCTCGATCGGTCTCACCAAGACCTCGGTCGCAGCCATCCTGCGAGACGAGGATGTGGTTCTCGATATGGGCGGATACGACCCAGAACTCGAACTTTTTGAGCCTCTTCAGAAGCTTCTCGACCAATGCAAGGGTGCAAAAGTTTTATCCAAGTCAGTTTTCCAACGTTATTTGCCCCCTCGTCTGAGAATCTCATGTCCTAAAATAGGAAACTCACGAAACGATTGGAGGAAGTTATCCAGGACTCAGCGGCAATGAAACCACATCTCGTAGGTCAACTGAAGTCACTGAGCAATGCTATTCCTGAGCTTGTTAACTTTGGTATCTCCGTATGTCCAATTCCACTCACGCCTCAGCGAGGGCGCGATACTGACTGCTAATCTGTCATCCCACAGCTTGCTCAACAAGTCATTCCTCATCTTAGCGATGCTCGAAGCGCCAAATCTTCGTTCCAGCTTGCGACGGTACTTTCGTGTGCCAAACAAATAGCGATGTCGACAGTCGCAAAAGACCTGCGTCCTGGTGCATCTTGCTGGGAGGCGGTCGGCGAAGCCATCGCACAGCTCGCAGGGGAGTGTAACAAACTATTGCCCATTGTACTCGAACCAGAGAACGTCGTCAAGAGTACGTATCCTCTTCTGTGCTGTCGATCATCCATGACTCTGGTCACGTTTGACAGTCACCGGCACACCGCCTTGGATTGTGCGGGTCGACGAAATCCGAGCGAGCACAGCGGTCAACGTCGAGGCAGAGCGCAAAGCTGTTCAGCTGCATGACGAGATTCAGGGTCTTGTTCGCAGTCTCAAGTCGAGAGATCAGATTATTCAAGAGTCTACTGTGAAAATTGAGCTCATGGAACGCCGCATGGAAGCAAGCAAGAAGCAAACGGATACGATCGTCGAGCTTGAGACGGAGCTCTTGAAAGCAAGGAAACAGGAGCGAGCGTACGAGGAGGCGATGGAACAGCTGCAGGCTGACTTGGATACCCTTGAGCAGGACAATGCCAAGCTCAAAACTGTGGCTGCATCAGAGAGACATGGTTCGAGGTTACAGCATCTCTTGCACCAGAATACTGAATGGCTTCGTTCGACAGTTGCTGGCAACCAGCCTGCCGAGTCAGACAATGCCCCTATTGAAGGGAGTGTCGAAACTTCTCATTTACTAGAACAGGTGCGTTACGCTACAAAGCTCTATGACGACATCTCATCTGTTTGTAGATCGAGGCCCTCCGTGGAACGGTGAGGTTCCTACGGACGGAAAATTCGTATCTCAGAGGCCAAGACCTACTGAAGGAGATCCAAGCCCTGCCTCCTCTTCCAGAACCGGTTCGCTTGCCACCTACACCGCCTTTGGACCCGTCGACCCTCTCTGACTCCGAAGAGTCCGAGCCGGACCTTCCGTCACCACCACCTAGTATCCGTTCCCTCACAACTGAGACGAAAATGCTTTACCGGGACGTCATCAAGTTCTCTTCGTCACCTCGTGTCGTCGACTTGACCGTCCCGCACGCGAAACGGACCGAGAGTGAGGGAAAGACAATCAGAGGGTGGATACGGCGCAAGGACATGCCAGCACAGCAGGTACTGGAACGCAAGATGGAAGCTGAGCGGTTGAGTAGGCGAGTGAGAGGATTGATGGATCGCGCCAGCGCGCTATGACCGATTTTGATTGTCGTTTGGGAGATGGTGCACGGTTCCTACGAGGCATCGAGGACTTGATTACGATACCGTATAGTATAGCTTCTTAGACACACTATTAGTATACCCTTAGATTTCTAACTTTTTGCCGAGTGTTGGTTTTTGCACTAGTGAACATGGGTACGTTGGACTGGCCGTATTGTATTGTAAAAGGCGTGTAAGCAAATACTAACCTTGACGCCAAAGCTTCTGGCGACAGACATTCTCAAGCTACAGATACTTGGGTCGTCCGAACATGTAGTAGGTACCTTTTCAAAAAAATGTCGAGGCGTGATGCCAGAGCCTCTGCACGATTTTCTAGCAAGGACGAGGTGCTCTTCAACGTCAGAGACTCGGGACACAGAGCCAATCCGGCTGCATCACCCGGAAAGGGCATAGGTGGCGTATCAGTCTTATCGAACGTGCTGGACTGCCGGTCGGTTAAGAGTCCACCGGAAGCGGACCATGATACTAGTTGAGTACTTCCGAGCGTCTGCCCCAACCCGATTTCGCCTCGCAGCCTGCCGGGATCTGCCATCGGATCCGGCTTGCGGGGAGCCGTATGGCCGACAATGTGCTTCGCGATAACTCTTCTCAAGAGACACCAGTAGCAGAAACCTTCCGAGAGTTGAAAGCTTCTCGAATTTCTATCGTCAGAGGCGTGATGTGTGCTTCGAGGCCGAGCGGGAATCGCACCAACGTAACCTTGGTCTGGCATATATAAAAAGTCCCCCTTCGAGTACCGCCTCCCACCAGGAATGACGACCCCACGATCCTATCCGGCAGCAAAAATTTGGTGGAGCAACGTCGTTTTATTTGTTTCCATTCATATCGGTGCACTGATCGGATGGGACCCATCCAAGTGGATCATTGACGGTCTTCACTATCTCGGCTTGGTTACGTCTGTCCGACATGCACGTCAAGAGGACATCGATGAAGCTAGGTCCCACATGAGACAGAAAGCGCAAGGAAAAGAAACGACGACGACCGAAGCAGACGAACCCTGGAATGGAAAGGTGTGGACCGTCAAAGAGACACGTGCATACACTGCATCGAATCCTGCACGATATCTTATCGCCACCGACGGCTTCGTCGTGGACGCGACGGACTATCTTGAAGAACATGTGAGTGAAGTCGCGGAACGTGCTCACCCCGAACCTGACACGCACTTGACAGCCGGGCGGCGCAGAGCTATTCCGGAGGTATGCCATTCGAACCGAATGGTCATGGAGAGACGCGAGCTGGGCCTTTGGTGGAGGACTGAATAACCACTCGAGAGCAGCGAAGCGGAGGATGTACGGATTTCGTGTGGCGAAGTTGAAGGCTATTCTCATTGCAAGGCAGCTTGACGGCGCCTTCTTGGCCCAGAAGTCATCGAATCTATAGTAAGAGAAACACTGTTAGTCTAGAGGAACTGGTTGGTCGCCCGAAAGTCGGAGAAGTAAAACAAAGCATCGCGTCCGAGTCCAACCAACGTAGCATGACAGACAATTTCGACCTCGAGGAGCTCGTCCACCTCGAACAGACGTTCGCAAGCTCCGACTCTTCCTCCCCGCTCTTCTACGTCTCTAACCGACCCATCCTTCAGATTCTATGACGCCGGCTACACAGACGGTTTCGACCACGGCCACATTCACGGTCTGGTCGAAGGCCGTGCGCTCGGCGGTGAGAAAGGATTCGAGATCTGGGAGGAGATAGGGTTCTACGAGGGGTTTGCGTCGACCTGGCAGGCCATCTACGCACAACGTGGACGAGAAGATCAGTTCAGTCCCTCCTTCCGTAGCTCGCAATGTGAGCGTCTGCGCTAACCTCCCTCTCGCCCCCATCTAGACGCGCCGTTCGTCATATCAATCATCTCCTCGATCTCATTCGTCGATTTCCTACTATCAACCCTTCCGCAACGCATGCACAGTCACACTCCTCATCGGAAGATGAAGACGAGATCGATTTATCGAAGTTGCAGCGCCAGATTCGCTCCCGGTACAAGGCACTCTGTGCTTCTCTCGGCGTGAGGCCAGCGTTACGGGCCGGGGCTTGTGGAGCCGGGAACGAAGAGGTCGGGCCAGGAGAGGAACTCGGGGGGACGCTGAATCGGCACTTGCAAAACGCGAGACGCGACGTTTGGACGCTCGATGGGGATGTGAAGCGTCCGACTATGCAGGGGTCGGGTTTCTAAAAGTCGTTGCGCACTGGGACTGTCCCACCTTACAATATGGCCACTCGTCGAGACGAAGGGGAACACAATAATTCGTATTACAAGCAAGAGTACATTCAGAGGTCAATAGCACACAGGAAGAGTGGCATGATACACAAAGAGTAAAGCCCTTCAGTGTCCGCAGCACGTCGTTCCGTTCGTTCCGTTCGCGTGGTTCAGGTGGTGTCCATTGAAGGCAGGCGTACTGTGCACGTCCTTGGTGCCAGGAACGTCCATGCTCGGATTCTCGGCGAAGAAGCTGTTGGGTTTGAAGAGGACGCTGACGTGTTCCACGGGCATACTGTGAAGCCAAAAGATCGGCAATAGCGTTTGTGAACAAGAATCAGATACTTACACTGGCCAGTCTTCTGGGCGTGGAATATGCGTCGTCCCTGCCCTCGTTCAAGACCTGAGTTGCGTAAAGACAGGAGAGTAGTGAAGCGCACGTACCAACGGTGAGGTAAAGTACGATGTCCTTGTCATCGATGCTTCCTTGTCCTTCTTTGACCCATCTGCCAACAGAATCCTCAGGTTCCTCTCGAGTTTGTGGGACATACTTTCCACTTGGCCACATCCTGCCACCCTTTGGCCCCTCGACGTCCTTCACGACCCAAAGCGCCTTGTGCGCAAATGAAGCACGACGAGCAACCCATGAATCACGTTTCGCCAAAAGAGGAACCAAACCTCCCTTCATCATGATCTGATATGACGACGGTTTTCCGGAAGCATAATGAGTCCTGTTCAGATTCGCAATCCTCCAGCGACGGTCAGCGGCCCAGTCAGAGTCGCGTGCACCGTCTTTGACTTGATCCGTGAGGACACGTTCCTTGACGTAAAAGGCGTTTCCCGCAAAGTTCTCTTTCGAACCTGTCGGCGCGTCATGAGCAGCGATGTCAGACTCAATGACGGAGTTGCGGATCCCATCGAGCATTGGGTCCACGCGGATTGAGAAGATGTGCTGGTGGATGTGCGCATTGACATATGGTGCAATGGTAGTTCCATGAGGATTGGGATCGTTAGGACCAGCTACGTAAACTTGTAAAATCCCACTAAGCCGGATCTCAAGCTCAATGTTGCCGTCCTGGTAGAAGTAATAGTTCCAAATGTACTCTGTTGATGTAGGTGAACGCCAGCGTGGAAGAAATGAGGGTGATCTAACCATAGTTGGCAACAGTGCAGACCATGCTGATCACAAGACGTCTGCTTCTTACGGTGTGCGAACGGCCTCCTGGGCGATAGTCGGTGTGCTTCCAGAGGACACCAGCATCCTCTTCATGAATGCAGATTGCGTTCTTTATGACGAACGCAGTTCCTGCATGGGTAACGTATGAACCGGGCTGCAGTGCCAGTCAGCAGGCACACTGACTCGATTAGACGCTCGCGTACCAGATAGTGGATCTTTCCTACACAATCACATCCAAGAGAGAGATCGTTGGCCATGGTACCCATGCCATATTCACCGCTAAAGTCAAGTTAGTGGATGTCGACGTTGAACGACCCGACGACTCACGAATCAAAAGCGAATTTCCTGGAATGTGGGAATTCGGGTGACCCATAGGGTACGACCATCTCCGCAACACTGAGACGATAAAAGATGGGTCGAATTTCCCCATCATCATTGTATGTAATGGTTGATAACGCAATACCTTCGCGGTGACCGAAAGCTGGGGGGGGGAGTTATTGCGCGTCACCACAATCGGGGATAGAAGGCTGACCGATGTGCATCTTCCACTTCTGCCATTCCAGCGTGTGCCCGTTTACCTTGAAGGACACGCCTTCTGGCTGTAAGATGTGTAAAGGTTTGACATCTTTGCGTGGCCCGTATGTTGGATCGGTGTGCTTCATTAGGTCGGGAAGGAAGTCGAATGAAGTGAGTGGCGGCGGTATCCGTTCACGATTTGACTTTGCAAACGACTCGTCTGAGAGTGGAAGTGCCTCGGTCGTCTCCACGCTGAGCTTGTACGAGCCATCTGGGTTGTGTCTATATCCCGGGGGAAAGTCAATCTGGATGACCTTTTCTGTCACTATGTCAACGACTGGAGTGAAATCCTGGAATACACTCAGAGTCAAAAATGGCATGAAGAAAGTAACTAAAAAGACAAAGATTGACAAGAGGATGTGCGTAGAGATTCTCGTGCTCTGAAAAGCGGGCAAAAAGAAGGGCTTGTTGGAGGCGCTGGTGTTCGGGGAATCGGTCGTCGTAACCGATTGCCCAACCGTCAGCAGCGATCTGGTGGGGTTCGATACCTGAATTTGTTTAGTGGCGTTGACCTAACGGTGATAGGAGAACGCGGACTTACCGACTTGTTTGGCGAGGGCTTGAACCTTGGGATCGTTACGGACGATGACCTCACACATTATGAGTTCTTCGACTGTGATCTGGGGCTGTAAGCCCTGGGAAACCGGGTCGATGGACTCGACTTCCCACTCTCCACTGTTGAATGCCAGGATGGCATTATAACAATCTCTGGTGTACGAGGGTCGTGTGAGCGAACAAAGGGCTGGGAAAGGAGGACTTGCCCATTTATGATATCGATAAACTAGATGAAGCTGATGAGGACATGATGAGAGATGATGCGGGGATAGGACTTACATCCGACTCGGCCCTTCTAGTGATGTCAACGGGCGCCTCAGGATTACCGCCGGGAGTGAGAGGAATGCCGAGTGCAGCGAGGACGTCCTTTTTCGGGGGCGGAAGAAGAGCACATGTGACGAAACGAACAGCTTTGATAGCTGTGTTGGATGTGGTGTAGTGCCTGATGGCGAGGGTCACTGCATTGATCTAGCAGGGGCGTGAATGAAGGGGACGAGGGCCAATCGGAAGACAGACCTCATCGGGGGTGAGCGGGTCGAGAGGATGGTCAAGGCTGGCAGGCTTGACGGGAGAGGACCTGTGGGTGACCGCGGGGTAGGCAAGCAGTGCAGATGGGGACATACTGGCTGTGGGAGGGACGGATCTGGGAACTTGACCCTCCTCTTTATACCAGGCCACGGCGAACCTGAGTCGGGTGCTGTGCGGCCTTATCTCTAGTAAAAATAGATAACCGACCGACACCGACGGATAGGTGAGACGGCGAGGGGAAGCGCACACACTATTCCCGACGTAGTTTATCATGCGTGGGCTACCAGCGCTCATCAGCCGCCACCTTGCGCACTAAGCACATTGGAGGACTAGCACGACCACGGCGTTCTCTTGCTCTGACTCATCCGGACCCTGCGCCTCAGGGAACGGGAAGCGGTGCCTACCAGGAACCGAGCAAGAGACGGCGAGTACACTAGCAGTAGTGCATCTGAAAGTTGGTACTGCCCTAAGCGAGCACAAAATGTAGGTTTTCCGTTCCCAATTTCTAGGTCAGTGATACACCGTCCAATCAGAACTCTCAAATGACCGGCAACGAGCAGTCAAGCGATAACGTTACAGTAGGACCTTTCATGGTGCGAATTCCGCCTTCGCGTGTCAGCTGGTGACCACGATGCAATCCCCTCCGTCTCAGCTCAACCTCACACCGTCCCCCACCCGTGAGAGCGGCCTCGCGTCGTCAGCGGACCAGAAGAAGAAGAAAAAGAAAAAGAAGGCGAACAAGACCAACGACGTCTCCTCTGTCACACCACGCAGGTCCATCTCAGACACAGGTCCTCCCGTGCTTTGCATCAGCAGAAACAAGCACTGGAAATACATCAGCTCATACCATGTCAGTCTTCCTCTTCGTCCTCTCACACGTCCTCAATCCACCATCAGGGCCCGTGGCTCCAACTCCCCCTCGAGTTGCTCGAGTCTCTTCTCGTCCTCAACCTCGACCCCGCCACATTCTCCAGCGCGAAAATACCCTCGCACGCGTCCCGGTCACCACACTCCGCTCTTCAATCGCGTCCGCTTCCTCGTCCACGTGAAATCGATACCCCCCCTGACTCGCCCTGTCGCAATCTCACCACCCTACCGTCGTCATATACCACCCCTTTTCTCTGCCCCATACCAGGCAAGCCAACCCCTCCACCCATCGATCCCGGCGTGTTCCGTAACGTAGCGGCGATTCGTCGTCTGATCGACGAGGCAGCCGAACTCTCGGTCCGTGCATCGTCTGGTCTGTCCTCTGCCGCTCTGGGTTCCATTCGTGGCACGACCCATGGCGCATGGCCGACTCCCCAGAGCCTTGGGCTTGACGGCTCAGCCAACATGGGCGGCGGAAGAAACGTTGCCATGAGTGCAATGCGCGTACACCGTCTCCGCGCACTCGCAGTGCAAAAGCTCGCCGCCGCTTATAAAGCCGACGAGATCGCCAGCAGCGTCATGGTCATGCAGGGTGGGAGCGTGTTTGACGACATCGCCGAAAGGGTCCTCAGACATGGTCCGTCACCCGTCATTCGTACCTCTTTAACCTCCCAACATGATCGCAGATCCCAACGATTGTGATGCAAAATACGTGCACTTTTTTCACGAGAAGATACCTTCTCGGTACGTGAACCACGCTTGGCATGTACTCTTTTGACGGTCGGAACAGTGCAAACAGACAGTTGGCAGAATCCACTACTACCCACGTACTGGATGAACTCATCGCTGCCAACCCACAGCGACTCGAATATTACCGAACACGAGGCATCGTACATTGTTTTCGCGACGAATACACTCCGGCTACCAAAGACTTTACATATGCCCTCAAAGAGGCCCGTGCTATCCGCAAGGGTCGGACAGCACACCGTAGCATCAAATTACCATCCGAACGGGGCAAGAATGGCAAGAAAAAGAAAGGTTCTAACAAGACCAACGGCCAAGCACCCCCAAATGGTACAAGCGATTCCACGGAAGTGTCCCCTGTTGAAGGGCCTGACGGGGAGCCGCTCCTCGTGCACCCGTCAGTTTCGCCCGACGCGCCAGATCCCATCGAACCTCAACTGCTCTTCTTGAGGGGTGCGACTTATCTACAACATGCGCTGTATCTTATCGAGTCCGCCATTTTGAAACTCGAGGGTGTAAGTAAGGCGAGCTCGACCTGTGACGGTACCGAGTTGCGCCTGTGTTATCTCGTCAACGGTCGTTATGGCGGCGTCGAGATTGGCAACCCGGACGGTCCTTTGGGGAAAAGTGATGGTCCGAAGGCACGCGCTTACAAAAGCGCGCTGGGGGAGGAGAGTTTCCGCGAGGACATTGGCAGCCATCTACACAAGTGCATTCGAGATCATGAACGCTTCCTCACGCACTTTGACACGCTTGAAGGGCCGCCACCCATGGCCACTGGAGGTGCACCTGTCGACCTTGCTCGAAGGGTCGAGTTAGCGTTCTTACTCTCAGAAATGGTACGACCCGGGAGTCAGAATGGGGGAACAGCAGGTCTTGCCGCAGCCGAGTCTAACCTGCCATCCATGTTTACCACCTACCACCCCCTGCTCGTCGAGTCCCACTTCACCATTCTAATCTGCCAACTCATGCTTGCGGAATTGCCAACGCTCTTGACGACATTTGCGCATACAGCCGTTCTGGTCGATGCGCTCGAAGGATACCCCATCTTCCTACCCCCAAGGTCTATGGCTCAAGCAGAGTTCATCGAAGTGCTCGAACGTCTCGCCTCAGGTTGGAAAACCGGCGTTCAGCCCTGCTCGGCGATGCGCGCCGGATCCGTAGCGAATAGGCTTGCGATAGAAGCGCCTCCTCCCGCGTCGCCATCGAGTTCCCTGCTCGAAGTGATGTCTTCCTCCTCGGGCGATACCGTCGATTCGTTGTCTACCCCGGTTGCTTCGACGTCCTCGTCTCCTGTTGTTAAAGGGGGAGCGACTCCCTTGTTGAATACCCTCGGTCGCGATGAACCTTCGTTCAAGCAGACTCGTGCGGACCTTGCCGAGGCGCTTAACTGCGCTCGGATCTTACTCGTCCCAGTCGCGGCGAGACAGAAAGAACGTGCAGTACAGACTGTGGCGACGGAAAAAGTATCCAATGATACCAAGAAGAAGCCGTTGAACATCAATATTCCACTTCACGGCCCCCGAGTGGATATCATCCTCGCCTGGCTCGCAGCTGTTCATTTAGTGGAGTTTGAAAACGTTGCTTGAGGCTCTCGCGGACTCCAACGAATAGGATGGGGGAATGAATGGCGAGGATCTCAATGGAATCTATGATGTGGAAAGAAATGAAAGGAAAAACGATCGAGTCGAATGGTGTGATTCAAACTAAGAATACAATGTGTTACTTGGGAGATGTCACCACCCCGTCCCAAGTATACTGCCAGTAGGGTATCGAATGGACGAACGTTTGATTGCAACCTTGAGAGCAGATCAAACCACCACCATGCACCAACTGCATGTTGGCCGCAAGGTCGAGAAAAAGAAAGGAAAAGACAAGAATGCATCACTGTCCCTTGTCCGTCCGTGTCATCCTAGTATCCAAATCCTCCCTCGCTTGCCGTACAAATGGTTCGAAATAAGCGATCACGTATGGAACGGACAGGGCTGCGGCGAGCACGATGGGGATGAGGAAACCCACGGTGGGTAGTAAAGTAGCCGGAAGCACGCCCAAGTACAACGGTTCCAAGATCACGATGAACGACACGCCCTTCCTTCCTTGTCCGTCGTCAATTGCCAAACGAGCCGGTGCACAGTCGATGGCTGGGTGATGAGGACCGGTAATAGGACCAGGAATGGGAATGGGAACGCGAGGCAGAGGCCGATTGAGATGCAAGTGTGGGTGCGATCGAAAGCCGGGGATGGGAACGCCGGCGTTCACGGCGCGGATGCGTGCGTATCTAGAGCGCGTGGTGGGGGTGTGGGTGTGTCGTGTGGGCGACGTGTGGGGTGAACTGGCCTCTCTCTCGCTCTCTCGCCCGGGCGGCGACGTGGCGGAGATCAGGTCTCGGTCTGATAGTCGAGCGAGAAGATCCTGCGGGGTGTACGTCGCTATCGTAAAATCCGCGGGGATCTGCTCTTTTTTTTCGTGACTCGAGCAACAGGTGAGAGTGTAAGAAAAAAAAACTTACGGAAGCCGGCCAGGACAGGCGAAGAGTAAAGGTGGAGTAGGATGCCCACTTCTCGTCGTCCAGGTCTAGGAGGAGCCACAGCTCGTGGGGACACGAGAGCAGCGACACGGCGTTGTCGTCGTGTTCACACACTCGATGGAGAGGTGTATGAAGCGCAGCAAGCTCGAGCGTCCATTGCTGCTCATTATCTGAGGGACAGAGCTTGGACCTGGCCGGGACGAAGGGTAGGCTCGAGCCCCAAACGAGCTGTGGTAGGAAACACACCAATTTCCGACTACATCCAAAGGGAGATCAACTGTCCGCTCTCGAGAGGACGAGAAGTTGATAATTTCCGTGTTGGCGGCAACCTCGTGACATAAAAAGGGCAGGAGGAATAGACACAGCGGTCGCCGGCTGAGCTTCATGTGACGGCGTTGGGTGGTCGGTGTCAAGTCAACGAGCGAACGCCGTCGACGCCTTGGCAAACCTTGTTGGACAACGGACGCTGATCATGGACCACCAATAAATTCACGACGAGACAACACGAAATGAAACACTATAGTAAGAATGCTGATAGTGTTTGCACGAGGCGTAGAACTATGAACATGGCGGCCATCAGTCTATTGGCGCCACCTTTGGTTTCGAGTCCGTCGGGAAACTATCACGGACTTTCAAGACGTCGTCGCTAGCCTTGATTCTCATTCAGAGTAGTGTTTGATGGAGGTAATCACTTCCCACTCACCTTGGATCCTCAACCGATGCATGTCGTTCAACAGGTGATCCATTCCATCACGGACAGCCTTAAACCTCAATACACCACACCGCTCGCTCTCGACATGTCGGCACAGGCCACTGAGCGTGCTAAAGGTTGTGAGACAGGTCGCGAGTGGGCAGTGAAATATCCTCTCTTGGTGCCTTGGACTCGCGAGATGGCGGTTGAGGGCGTCAAGGGTCCGGAAAGTGTTGTGGCAAAGCACGCACTCATACGCATAACCGTTCCATGACCGCTCAGTGGCAATATACTGAGAGATGCTACTACCGTCGGTAAGCCGTCGCGATGGGGCGATGACAACATTTTCACGATCCTGCAGCCGCACCCATCGGTTGATCATGTCGCGATCGACACCGGACACGCATGACCTGGACTCCAGGTGACTGATCATGGCTGATTTGCTGACAAACGACTTCGTGCAACCACGGTGTTGGAATGCACATGGTACATTCAGTGGACGATGCACGCGGGAGTTCAGGTGCTAAGGCATGTCTCAATCAACTGTTATGACAATGACAAGTCACAATAGCACTCGCCTCGCGCAAGTTGTTTTCTGATGTGAAGAAACGCCGACACTCGACGCAGTAGTGGTGACACTGTCTGTTGTGCTCTTGAAGACCAATCGCGTTCTGAAAGAACCGGTCGCATTCGTCGCAGTAGTAGTGCTCGTCGAAGCGGTGTCTAATCAGGTCGAATCTGTCTTCAAAATGGGTATCGCATCCGCGACAGTAGATGTGTCTGGGACTCTGGATGTAGTGTTGTCTGAGGCCCTCCCAAGAGTCAAAGTCATCATTACAATCATCACAGACGTTATGACGGGAAGAATCTGAGATGTGCTGGTGGTACGAGTACCAGGACTGGAAGTCACGGTCGCAGCGGTCGCAGTAGGCCATCAGAGATGTTCGTCGACTCCAAAGACCAAGTTGGCAGTCTAAATGACTAGTATTCGGGGTCCGACACGCGTTTGCTGCACGTGACCTATGTTCCTTGTCCTGCAAGTCACACGCAACGTCTACAACGCCCTTTGCGATGTACTCCACGTCGGCACAGAAAGCAAAGCGACGGGCACATGCGCGTCCAGAACTTTCAGACGAACAGAAGCAAGAAATAAAGGAGGCCTTCGAACTCTTCGATACAGACAAGGATGGCTCCTTGGACTATCACGAGCTCAAGGTCGCGATGCGCGCTCTCGGTTTCGACTTGAAGAAGGCCGAAGTGCTCAAAATACTCAGGGACCACGACAAGAGCGGTCACGGTCTCATGCAGTTTGAAGATTTTGCAAAAATCAGTTGAGTCATTTCACGCTTACCCCGTTACTGCCACATCGTCCACTCGCGCCCCGACGTGAAGATGGTGGCTTCACGGCCTCCGTTGCGTTTCCCATTCTCGCCCTGGTTGACATCATTTATTCCTCTCGAATTTCCAGTGAGCGAGCGGATCCTCGCACGAGATCCAATGGAAGAGATCCGTCGTGCATTCCAATTATTCGACGACGATAACACGGGCAAAATTAGTCTACGGAACCTTAGAAGAGTGGCCAAGGAAATCGGCGACCGCTTGGAGGACGACGAGCTGTGAGTGGTGTCATCATCCCGACTACTTTTAGGGTGTAGAACCCTTTGAAGCGCAGCACCTGAGCTCAATATCCTGTTTCTGTACATGACGCTGTGCGATCGCCTTTTCCTTTTTGCCGTTATTTCCCGGAAAAATGCGGCTATTTCTCCACCTGCATTCCGTATTTGCTCACCTCTGGTCTTCCATTTTCCTTAGGCAAGCGATGATAGACGAATTTGACCTGGACCAAGATGGAGAAATCAACGAACAGGAATTCTTTGCAATCATGACAGATGATCCATAATTTGCCCTAGTCGTTTGTCTTGTGGTTGAAACATGTCGCATGATTATCATGCTACTGTCGCCGGCGCTATCTCATTATCTCTGTCATGAATCCCGATCGCGTTCGCCTTTGTCTAGTGCGCTCTTTTTTTTTTTTTTTTTTTTTTTTTTTTTTTTATAAAGGATAAATGCCACCCAAGTCTGAACGGTTATTTAAAGACCCAAACGAAATTGA
>JBBPQW010000102.1:0-42925 GCA_038092695.1 Boletus rubropictus | reverse complement strand
CCAGTAATAGTACATACATAGAGTTTATATAATATGAGAGATTGTGCATGAACCATGTCCATAAATAGGAAAATAAATATCATACAACATGAGAGTGAATGGCCATTGGCTGAATAAAAGTTGTATGATGGAATGTAAAAGAATACTATGGAAGGAAATGTAATTGTGGAAAATGATAAGTAATACAGTGGCTCAAAAAACTATTCCAATTTTTGGTGGTTTTTCACTAAATGCAACAAAATACAATAATTCCTAAATCTCACCCTATTATGTTGAAGTATGAATTAAAGAGCTTACTCTTGGCTACAAAATAGCTCTCTAAATTGAAACATTTGGATCAAATTTGGGTAAATTACAGCCATTTCAAATCAATGACTTATTGAGACAGTTTTTGACTTTCAGTTAGAAATGGTATCTAATACTTGGTATGACCTCCTTTGGCCTTAATAACTGCCTGGACCCTTCTAGGCATGATTTCTATTCACTTCTGACACTCTTCCACAGATATCTCTCCCCATTGGTCTACTACTCTATCCTATAATTAATGAACTCCTATAGGAGCTGTTGGATAGCCTGAAAGACATCTTTTGAAATGATTTCAAGTGTGTTCAATGGGTTTGAGGTCAGGAGACTGTGCAGGCCAGTCAAAAAGCTTGATATCTTGCTTTTTAAACCACTCTTGAGCTCTCCTAGAGATGTGTTTGAGATTATTGTCCTGCTGAAAGATGATCTCATCTAAAGGTATTCCAAATTTCTCCATGCTTTGCAGCAGTTCTTTCTCCAGAATTGCCACATACTGTTTAGCATCCATTCTTCCCTCAACTTCACTCAAAACCCCCAAACCATTCCATCCTATGTAGCCCCACACCATCAAGGAACCCCCTCCAAACTTGACTATATCTTTGACCTCTCTAGGAATTAGGCCCTCACCCTTCTTTTTCGACACATATACTTGCCCATCTGACCATATTCTGTTGATTTTAGCTCCATCAGACCATATAACTCTCTTCCACTCCTTTATAGTCCAATGCTGGTACTTGAGAGCAAAGACTAATCTTCTCTTTCTATGTCCAGCAGAGAAAAGGGATTTTTCTTCTTCACCACAGCTTTCAATAAGGCCTACTTGAGTGTATTCCTCACTATTTGTGAGCAAACAGGAGTTTTAATGATATAATTGATGAAATGGGTGGCCTGGACAGCATTCTTGGCCTTTCCAGAAAGGATTTTCTAGACTATGACATGCTTGTTGGTAGGAGAGAACTTGGAAGGATGGCCACCAAGAGAGTTTTCTTTGTCCAATTGGATCTCTTAAAAGACCCTAGACACAGTGGACTTCCCTAAGCCAGTCTGAGAGGCAATTTGCCTGCAGGAGATATCAAGAGAAGCTAGAGAGATGATGTTGGCTCTTTAAGCAAAGAAGATAGATTTCATAATGGGAATAAGGGAATAAATTGATAATGGAAGGGTTTATATATGCTGTCACATCACCAATTACATAATTATGATATTAACAAGCACTTACATAAGATATATAAGCACATTACAGCATGCTAGGGTCCAATGTATATAATAAGGAGTAGAAGTCAAAAAACTGTCCCAATGAGTCATTAATTTGAAATGGCTGTAATTTACCCAAATTTGATCTAAATGTTTTAACTTATAGAGCAATTCTGTAACCAAGAGTAAGCTCTTTAATTCATACTCCAACATGATAGGGTGAGGTTTAGGAGTTATTGTGTTTCATTGCATTTAGTGAAAAACTGTTATAATTCTCTTTTTTTTCATTTATTTAGCATCTTATCTTGCATTGTATCAACACTTATCATTTTCCTTTCACATGATCACATTTCATTCTTTCAGATTCCATCATATTCTATTATATGACTTTTATTTGGCCAATGGCCATTCTCTCTCAAGTTATACCACCTTCTAATTTCCTCTTGTGGCTTGGTCCATGCTTGGTTTTCTCTCTTATAATGTATAAACCTCACACATGTACCATAATTGGTAGACTAGATCTACTTGGTTTTCCTTGTGAACTCCTCATCCAACCCTTAGTGTCACTCAACTAGCTCTCACCAAATTCTCTTATCAACAAGAGATTAGGCCATGCAATCATGCCTAGAACAACTTAGAAGAACTGACAAGGACTTATCCAAGTCTATGGTCATTCCTACCCAGACCAAGCATAACAAAAACCACCAAACATTGGGACAGTTTTTTAAGCCACTGTACAACCCACAGCTGTAGTAAATAAAAGGAAAAAGAATGAATCATAACAGGCAATATATTTTTTGATAGTGATAATGCTCTCAGAACCCATTATATTCACTATTCATCATACCCTTGGTTAGATGGAACTTATTTATTTCTACCCAGTAGATTCAAGAATCTGAATTTAGACCTGGCTAGTCAAATCACTGGTGGCTTCCAGTATTGAATTTATGTCTAGAAATAAATCTGCTCATTCAATGCTAGCATGGCCCATTCCAGCATCACGTCAAGGAAAAGGTGTTGGTATTCCACCATGTGTGAAGAATCACCATTTGGTCAATTACTTCATCTTGGAACTAAATATCCACAAAATTGATGAACTCACAAACATTATTTGTTAAGTCATTGGCCTTCGGCATTGGAATGAAAGTCTGAAGACAAATAAATACATCAGACAGTTGTGATAACGGGAGTAAAGAATTGAAGCTAGCAGTAGAACTTGATGGCAAGACAAGCAAAATTAGTTCAACATTACAGGATGTGCAAGAATGATATGTTAACGACAGAAATACGAGAATGTACCAGTGTTCGTCTCGGGAAGAAACAAATATCCAGGTGACCGCTTTGCATTATTGGAAGCTCAAAGTAAGGTTTTCCACCCGGCATCACGACATTTCTTCACCAAGCGTTTCACTTCCTGGGAGCGCGCGCGCGTTGTTACAAGAAGAGTGTCCGGCATATCGACGATAACCAGATCGTCGACACCAAGACAAGTGATCAACCGCCCGGACCCCGGTACAACTATACCACCGGCAACCTGTTCGGTGAGAACTGCCGGAAGACGGAGTTGGTGGCCACATCGGTTACAATACGAAGCACGTACCTAGACCGCCATCACCAAGTACGCGAGGTTGATTGGATTCCGCGGGGAGAAGATCCGCCAGAGAAGAGAAGTCTCCGACGTCATCCCAACCTGTTAAAGTTACATCAGAGAAGTATTCTTTAAATCCGACAAAGCCCATCGAACATACCGAACGTCGCAGGTACGACAGCCACCTTGCCTTCAACAGCGGCAGGCTCGGCAACAGCGTTGTCGATGGGAATTTTCTCGAGAGAAGGCCACACTTCAGCCAATGTTGCCTGACGTTTTTCTTCGTCTGTCCAGACGCTGGCGATCTTTTGAAGGCCATCGTGTAAATCAGGCTTGTAGTCCTTCAGGAGCCCCAGGAGCACAGTCGCTCTTGTGACAAACATGCCAGCATTCCATCGATAATTACCCGTACCAATGTAGGCAGCAGCGGTACGGGCATCCGGTTTCTCCTTGAAGCTTGACACGAGTCTCGCGTTTGGAGCCTCCTTCATATCCAGCTTATCACCGAGACGGATGTAACCAAACCCAGTGGAAGGATGTGATGGTGCAATGCCGATAGTGACAAGATAGTCCTTCTTCGCCACGTCAACTGCCTCAACAATCGCTGAAAGGAACGCATCGTCACCAGAAATCATGTGATCGGCGGCAAAGGACCCAATTATAGCGTCGGGGTCTCGTTGTGCGAGGATGGCAGCTGCGAGACCGATAGCAGCCATAGAATCCTTTGGCCCAGGTTCACAAAAGAGGTTGAGAGGAAGGAGTTCCGGCAATTGTTCATGAATGGACTTGACGTGTCCTGGTCCAGCAACGACTGTCGTACGGAGCGCAGAAGAGAGTGGTAACAACCGATCCCAGGTGGCCTGAATCAAAGACCTTCCTTTCAAAGTAAGGTCCAGAAGGAATTTTGGGTGTTCCTCCCTGGACAAGGGCCAGAGGCGAGTACCAGCCCCTCCTGCAGGAATAACTACATAGAATCCTGGAATGTCGCGCTGTGAACATGGGACAGGAGTCACAACGTTGTCCCCAAGCGGGGAAGGACCGAGAAAAGTAGAAGGGACTGCCGAAGGGACTGCCGAAAGAGTGGGAATGCTATGAGGAGAAAGGAACGGGGACTTTGCACGAAGTTGAGGACTCCCGGTGATAGGTGTCACAGAGCCAGGGGTAGCAAAGCGACTTCCGTTGACGCTCTGGTTCTGTAGACACGTTGTTCAGTTGGTGGAATCACGGTGTGGCCATAATGGACATACATTTAAGCCCTCTCTAATATGTCTCTCGAGACTCGCGTTAGCGAGTCTCAGGTCTGCACATTCTTGGCGAAGTTCGGATATCTCGGCTTGCTATGACGCTCTTGTTCAGGATGGGTTCTTTGAGCCAAGAAAGCTAAGAACGCACCGATTTTTGCACCGCACACAATATTTGTGCGAACATGGCCTCTACGCTAAGAGCATTGGTATCTCCCTGTGCAATATGAGGAAAGTAGGACATGGTGGTCTCAGGTCAAGGGTATTCGGGAAGAAGGGTGAGGTGAAGAAACGTTCGGGTCGCCAACGTGGGGGGATACAACTGCCGTCACGCCTTCAGTACAGCCTCGGATCGGACGTAGGGGTGACCGAACAAATGTTAACTACACTTGTATGAAAGTACATAAGGCGACGATGTCATGTTCGCAACGCTAGTATAGTAAGCCGCAGAATATTCCTTCGCCACTTGCAGTTACTACTACAGCATTCAAATCATAATCGTAACCATAGAAATCGTGGACACGAACAGTTTCTGCATCAGTGAGGCAATTTACTGAATCGCCTCACTGATGAGAAACTGTTCGCGTCCACGATTTCTATGGTTACATAGGAGGGCCTCCTACCACCCTACCAGGTCTGAGCAAAAAAATTGGTATCCTACCACTATGTTAAGTCGGCAAACAACGGAAACCTTGTTAAAAGCGCGGCTGTGTGAAGACGAGCATGTCCCTAACAGAGCCACGCTTAGTTTTGGCCAAGAGAAAGCAGGAAGACTGGTAGCTCGGCAACAAAATGATGTTTTCTGGTTTCCTCGGCTGCTGGTTTGAGGCTAGGACGGCTAACAAGAAAGGAAGTCAAGGGTCGACTGTGCATTGATCCTAGTTACAAGAACGGTATAGGCTTGTGCAGACCAGCAGGGCCTAATCACTCTCAAACTCCACTGCCTGATATTTGCGTGCTTTTTTGTGTGGATTAGCCAGCGACGCTCCTTTCGGTCGAGTGGACGCTGAGAGCTCTGTTTGGAGGTACGTGGAGGTCAGGAAGCAAAGCGGCATGATGCAGAGTTCGTAACCCACCCGGATCTGCCTCGCTTGAAGGAGATTTTGATTTAGCCTTTTTCGCCGCCCTGAGATGTGCAAGTTCTGCTTCCAATGACTTGATTTTCCGTTGAGTAGCTTTGGTTTCGTCTGCAGCTTGATGCAGTGTTGAACGCTCAAAGACGTGGACCTTCGGAGTGTGTACCTGGGTGACTTCGAGACATGTAAAGCTTCATCTCTGACACACCTCTGCGATCTATCAGACACACCTGATCTAGTGCAGGACGGTCCTGCAGCTCCAGCAGACGAGGAAGAGAATGGAGATAGATTCAGTTGACACTTGCGAGACTGTGCTTGGAGGGCAATCTTGGTCAGGCGTCATCACCGCTCTATGATGAATAGTTCATGTTTCATACTGCACTGAGAACGTTTATGGCATGGGACGCTGCCTCCCTGGGGGACAATTCGACAAGGGGGATGTGTACCGGCTCTTTCGACGTAGGTTCCAACGTGAGCTAAGGATGGTGGTCGTTCATTCACAACTGGTTGGAACCAAAGTTTGAGACCATAATCACGTCTATCTTGGCACCTTGGCTTGGTGCCCAGTCACCTATACATAACTTGCCGTTTACGAATGCTTCAAGCAGGCTGTGAGCGAAGCTTTCCAGAATTTGGGGGTTCGTTGAACCCTGTAAGAAAACAACGTCAACGTGTCAACTAAACGTCGGAAATGAACCGCTAGACGAACAATAAACTGGGATATATCTCGCGCTGACCAGGACCCATGCCACCACCTCCCTTCGGGTCCCTTCAAGCCGACGTATACGTTCCACGAGGACTCGCTAACTGCGGACAGGACGACAAACCGATCAAAACCTTGATAAATGACTTGAATTAGCTCGTCTAGTTTTGCGAAATGAGACAGGACGAGATCCATGTCCCACACTGTTGTGGGCGGATGTGAGAAACGGCGCTGCAGTGCCACCGCGGCCCGTGATCCGGTCCGATGATTGATCAGGCTACCCCGCCGAAATAAACAACTCCACGCACAGCGAACACGACATGCTCCGAGTCGTCGTCGTTACAGACTTGTTCCCGGAATGATGATACGAGGTGAACGGGGAGGCAAAATCTTTCGGTGGATTACAATCGCTCCAGTCTGTCGGTGAACTGTGACGAAAAGTAAACATGTTACTCAGTACACCGTCGCTAATCTGGAGTCGAGAGCAGGACAAATGCACGGGCATTTCACAAAGTGAGTTCAAGGTGCATCCACCGGGTTCCAACTGATAGCTCCTACTTTCCCGACGTCAAGATTATCCAGAAGTGTTGTGTCCTCAGAACCGAGTAAGAAGTCATATATCTCTGCATTAGATTTAATCCTGCTGGGAGTAGCCGACTTTGGAAGGGGTACAAATCTGCAGGGACAGGAATGAAGGGTGCATCATCTCTTTGATAAATAAGATGAAAAACGCACCCTTTCTGCAAGGACCATCTGATGAGTATCTGAGCAGGGTCCCGTCCGTGCTAGATCAATGCGATTGACGGCGTGAGGGCGCTGGTGCGGCGCGGTGATGTTGATTCAAACCTTCTTTGCTATCGCTTGAATTACTGGATGATCCATTTGCCCGCGCAAAATCGGGCAATACGCTTGCACAACAATCTCGTGGACGCGACAGTAATCTACGATAGACCGCTGTTGGCACAGAGGGTGAAGCTACGTGTAAGGAATGAAGTTACCTCATTCAATGACAATAGACGACGGAACATGCCTCAATCTGATTCACAGCGGGCATCTGCAGGCCCGCGTTTTTGATCTCCTCGAGATGCTTGATACCGCTAGATTTCAACGTCAATCCGGAAATCGAGAGGCGGGCCATGTAAAACCGACTAGTTCGACACCCCGACTGTCCTGATTTTCCCTACCTTGCGGGCATCTTGCAAAGCCCGATAAGTAGCCAAGCGTCGTTCCGTGCCAGAGAATGGATCGTGGATCAAGAATAAGTCAATGTAATCTTCCAAGAGCCAACGATGGACAGGAAAGAAAAGTGAGTTGCCGAAGTTGACATGATTGAACGTTCACTCCCTACCAAAACCAAACCGTGCGAGCGATTCGTCGACGCCTTTGAGGGTGCTGTCATATCCGTGCGTTTTACTAATACATTTCGTGGCTTGCATGCAGAGCAATAAACGTCATGATAGACCTTGATGTAACAACGCACGGCGTACCGATGAATACGTCGGCCCGTTCAAGGCCACTCCTTCTGACGGCTTCACCGACTGCTGCTTCATTCTTGTACGCCTGGGCCGAATCCACATGCCTATAAGCACCGAGAAATCCACATGACTTGAAGTTCAGACACCGTGCCTCGTAATGAATCGATTACTTACTTACCTATAACCGGCTGCAAAGGCAGTTAAAACGGACGGCAGTGTGTTGTAATTTTGGTACACGCCAAACCCAAGAAGGGGCATCGTATGTCCTCCATTGCCGGTGGGCGTCAACAGGGGATCGTGCAGGTTTGAACTCTAAATACCTGACGTCAACTGGACGGTTGATTTGATGGTGAGGGACATATTGTACGTCTGTTGGTTGAGGTAACTGTGGTGAGAGCTTCCTATAGTGGAACGAACGGCGCCTGCGCTGAGCATTGGATCGCCGCAGGAAAGTCGTTCTGACCTGCAATTGATGATCACGATCAAGGGCCATTTTCAGCAAGGACAACGTATTCAAGTGGGCAAGCAAAAGTGTAGGACTGAAATGAGGTGAATTGTCCTTGTCATCTCCTTTCAGATTGGGTTACACTGCTATGGGCAGAACTCGAATGGCTATTGCCCGGTGACTGCGATCCATGATCGCAACCTCGGAGTGGAGTCGGAATTCTAACTCAAAGATCAGGTTCGCGAGACGGGGTGTGTAGGCACCAAGCCACTAATCCTCATCCATGCCACCAAGTCCCATTTCTCTTCGCCTTGCGACCCGTTCCCGCATAACATTCCTCGCATTCTCCGCGGCAGACGAAAGCTTCCCAGCTCTCGCGAGTCCAACCAATAGCGCGTGAACTAGGCCGATGTGATTGTGGCGACGAAGGCTATTTTCGAACTGCCCAAAGCATTGTTTAATAAACTTATCAGGGACGCTTCAACAACGTACAGCCCAGCGTTCACGTTTCAAGTTTTCATTGCTGATTTTTGTAAGGATTTGATTGGCTTCCGGACTACTGCCTGTTTGCTGCAGGTGTTCTAACTGTGCTTTCAGAGCAGGCAGAGGATCGTCGCGAAGGGCAAGCAAACTAAACTCCAACTGGCAGAGAAAAGAAGCTGATGTGAGAGTGATTATCTTCACCAGGGAACTTGCTTACTGCTCCAGTGGGATACGTGCTTATTCGATGCTCGACCACCTCTCTGATAAGACGGATATTAGCCCATTGGAACGGGAAAAAAACATCAGCAACGACGGCTCACCTTGCTTTCCTTAGCCACCCCTCCCCAGACTTGTCATATTCGCCGTGGCAAACAGGATAAGGCTTTAATCCATCGAGTTCATAGACACTACCCATGACGGGAATGTAGACGACAAAGTGATAAGCGTCCTCGGTCTTCTTCTGTAGCCCTAGACCATCTAACGAGATAGAGCTGGGCGGAGAAAGTGCGTTGTGTGCTTCCCGTAACCAGTCTGCACTCGTCACCGCCATTCCACACGTTTGTGGGTCCATTCCCGTCGTGAAATTCATCAGATCTGCTAGTTGTAAACCTGAAGGGAGTGACGGTATATTTCCTAGCGCGTTTATTACTGCGATGGTTGCACAGGCATTGTTGACCGTTTGTTGTGCAAAGAAGCCAGGGAAGTTGGTGTCGTACTGTCCCGCAGTGCTACTTGGCCCGCCGGTGGTAGAAGGTAGCCATTTGAAGAGGAATATGAGAGCATGGAGAGGTTGTAGCGCAGACAGTGCCTCGGGGTCGAGCGAGTACAAATCGTCAACGATGTACGGAACACCGAGCGTTTTCAGGAGTTCCCTGTTTATTAACAGGAGGTTAGTTTGGACGCAGAGAGTGAGAGAGGGAAAAATACGTGAAGACGCTAGGATCAGATTCTGTGAGTTCCCAGCCGCTAGAATCTTCATCAGACATGGTCGTCCAATCGATGAGGAGGAGGAAATGTGAAGACGCGTCATAGTCACGTGACTATCTATTTGGCGAGGACACGAAGAGGAGAGTCATGTCTGCGACCACACCAGCCGATTCACCTCTGGTCACAGATGCCAGGGCAGCAAATAGAGAAAGGTTTGAGCTAGAGCTGGAATTCGTACAATCTCTCGCAAATCCCTACTACTTGCACTCCCTGGCCCAACAAAACATACTCGATCAGCCTGCGCTCGTCAATTACCTGGGGTATCTACAATATTGGCGAGAGAAAGACTATGCTCGCTTTATACAGTCGGTGTGGTTCAGTCCCTACCTCGACGCTGACCCGAATGTTCTTGAAGCTATCCTCATGCTCTGCACCATCTAGAGCTGCTTCAGCATGCTCGCTTTAGGTCGGAGATAAAGAAAGACGAATGGCGGGAGTATCTCAACCAGAAACAGTTTGATCACTGGCGAACGTGGCAAGTTTCTGGCCTTGTACCCTCGAATGCCTCATAAATTCCGTGGCCAGGCGAAACCACCCTACCGTACCTATTCCTCTCGAGACGCCACATGGACAGGAGCCGGGTTCATAGTACACGTTTTAGAGTTGCATGTAGTAACTACGCGGGACTTCAACTCTACCTTGAACACGCTTTCGTACTTCGCACGCTTACCTTGGGCTATGTTGACGTTGCTCCATGCATTCAGAGTCAACATCGTCCGACACGGAACAAAATACAAGAGGATCTGACGATGAAGACACCATTCTCGACGGCGAGCGCAGCGTCCGTATCGCGTCCCAGGCAGAGAAGAAAAGCTTTTGGTGGAGAAACACACTCATCAACGTTTTCTTCATCTTGGCATGGTACGATGCACTCGTATGTCTCTGCTGGAACTCCTGAACATCTTCATCCAGGTTCCTTTTTGCGACAGTGCTCTCAGTGTATAACAAGTGGATGTTTTCCCCCAACCACTTCAATTTCCCTTTCCCGCTATTCGTAACCACTGTCCATATGTTGATCCAGTTTTTACTGGCTGCTTTGCTGAGATGTTTCTCAACAAGTTTCAGTTCCGATAGAAGACCCACTCTGCGTAGCTATAGGTGAGTGCGTTTGGACATGAATACCGCCAAGGTGATCCCATTTTTGCAGCGTCAAGGTTACCCCTCCTGCAATGGCGACTGGCATCGACATCGGACTGTCCAATGTTTCTCTCAAGACCATCACACTATCCTTCTATAGTGAGCGTTCATATTATCGCTCCTTTGGGCGGGACGCAGCATGAGTAATTGGTTGATACATGATCCCTATAGCCATGTGCAAGTCCTCCTCGTTAATATTTGTCCTTCTCTTCGCGTTTCTCTTCCGACTGGAGTCATTTTCCATGCATTTGGTCATCGTGATCCTGATCATTTTCGTGGGGGTGCTGTTGATGGTCACCTCCGAAACTGCATTCGTATTATCTGGCTTCTTGCTAGTCACCTTCGCGAGTGTTTGCAGTGGCCTTCGCTGGAGTCTCACGCAAGTTGCCATGCAGGACAAGTCCATGGGGCTCGACAACCCGCCGTCCATGATATTTTGGTTGTCACCAGCTACAGCTCTTACTGTAGCTGTAATTAGCATCGCTTGGGAAGGGTGGAACAACGTGTTCTCGACCCCTTTCTTCGCTACGGTAGCCTCAACAATGAATACACTCCTCATGTTTGTCGCCCCGGGAATCCTCGCTTTCTGCATGGTCATGAGCGAGTACTAGTACGTTTGAGCGGTCAGATTTCTCTCGCGCACACATTGAGGCTCACTATACCTTGTTTTGCAAGCATCATTCAACGTGCTGGTGTTCTTCCAATGTCCATAGCAGGGATAGCCAAAGAAGTCTCAACTATCACGATCTCTGCCTGGTTCTTCGGGGACGAACTGACGCCTGTTAATATCACGGGTGTTGCTATTACCGTTTGCGGTCGGCCTTCATTCCCGGTTCAATGTACCATTGGCTGACATGGTGAGGATAGGTATTGCGCTCTTTACATACCACAAGTACCGTAAGACCATCGATTCCAACGTTGCGCTCGATGCACATGGCAACGTGATGCAATTTGATGGCGATGACCGCGATGTAGAACTGATTGCAAGGCCACACAACTCCAGACTTATAGATTCATCTGTGAGCCGATTTCAATGAAACCTGCGCATGGTCAGTTACTGAAGCGAAAGCCACAAAGACCCAGGAAGACAGTAACGGGGATGTCCACCGGCATCTTCTCTTCTCCGCGGATCGGTTAGATGAAGGGGAGGAAGATGCAGAAGAAATTCGGAGTTTCAGGAGCTCTAAGCTGAATTGGGATGACGAAACGAACGAGATGAGGGAGGACTAGTGCTAGCTTCCTCTGACTGCATTCACTGTCCTGGTAAGCAAGGTTTGCAGTGCGTTTGGTGGAATGGGTTGACATGTTTTGCGCTAGCTTAGCGTCATCTAGAGTCGCATAACCCCCAGTGAGGGTAGAAATTACGTGGGGTGCGCGACTTAAATACTATCGGATGTACCGTACCATTGATCCGATATTTGAATGTAGTTGCTGACGGATGACCGTCAACAGCGGAAGTACTCGGCAATCTCTGTGGAGTCAAGTGGCTGCGGTTCAGCTACTCACGTTTATAGTTTTTTGCTGCGGACGGACGAGCCTAAAGGTGGGCAAACTCAGGTGATGACATGGCATTCGGCACATGCTGCCGGACGTGCCATCACAACTTAGTTACAAGGCACAGCCAATCACTCGCCAGCTGGAAACAGTGTGAAACGCAGTGTCATTTGGGAACGGAGCCATCCGCTCGCCGTGAGTCTGGGGCCCAAACTGCCCTCAAGGCTGGATGAGGGCTCCGGGTTCCCATAGCCAGCCAGCGAAACTCGTGGCCTCCGGTCCAGGCTTACCTATTTATTCAGCGGGTGTTTGACGTGTTGAGGGACCCATCTCAGTGAGCCCCTCGATCGTTTTACGGCGTCTTGGGTCTTATCAGAATTCACATATTGCGTTCGCGTGGACTGGACCTACCCAGGAGTTGCGGACCAACTATCATGATTGCCAATCCCCTTACGACACTGCTTGAAACAAATGCAGGTATTCACGCGATGTTCTGGAATTGACTAATCCCCGGCGGTTAACTCGATCTGTTTTACTGATCAGAAATCGATCAATGCACAGCTGCCATTGTGGTCTGTTGAGTAAGTTCTTTTTTGCGGCGATCGCTTAAGAGGCTTCACAGATCACAAGTGAGAATCGTTTCACCGAGACTCGGGATTCGCGGATCTGGGTATTTTGAGTCAACGCTTGTTGGTATATCTTGCGGTGACAAGAGCGTGACAGCTTCAAGTGGCCTCGAGGTACTATTTAGTGCGGATATAAACAGCCCTATACCTTCGTCATCGAATCTCTCCCCGTCATCCTCGAATCATGGAAGGCTTCCAGTTTATCATTGAATCTCCTCAGGAAGCTCAAAGCCACAAGAAACGTCCTCGTCTCGTTACGTCCTGTGATAACTGGTAGGTGCCTTGTGCCGTTTTGCTTGGTGTTCTGCCATGTCCTCTTTCAGTCGCTTAAAAAAGATCAAGTGTCTTCAGTCCAGTCCGGACTCCCCTTGCGAAGCATGCAAAGGCGCAAAGATTCAGTGCAGATTTCGAGATCGAGAGCGCTACTTTGTCGAACGTAGTCGAGCCATCGCCGGACCCAGCCTCGCACGCCCAGCTGGCAGAGCCGGATGTGCATCCCATGACACCTTCAGCAGACCGGAGAGCACCGTTTCAGAGTTTCTTGTATCGAATGCTCCTCCAGCTACATCACCGTCTATGCAGCGCTCCTCGTCATACTCGCCACCTCTGTTAACAGGACACAGTAATGAAGGCCATGTACGCTACCAATCTTACCCTCTTGACCATTCCAAAAGTTCAGGATCTCACAATGGTCATCGTGCCACTCAATCCACTTCTGGTCTTTCGCATGGAAGACAGATTGAACAATCGCCACAATACCGATCGTCTCTCCTTTTCGATGCTGGACACCCATCATACCCCCAGCGGGCCTGGATGCAACAGTTCATTCAATTATTCATCAGCAACATGGGTGCGCAGTGCCCGTTCCTCAGCTACGAAGACATATACGACAAATTTCGACGTCAAACGTTGCCTCCGCTACTTTCGAATTGCATAGCTGCTTTGGGTGCAAGGTGATGCACCTGACACGGACTACACAGCTCACGCTTGACGTCCTTGCAGGTTCTCTGATATCCCTGAAGTTGTCACAAGAGGCTCGCAAGCTGTCGCCGAGATTTACTGTGACATCGCAAAGGTGGGGCCGTTCTTGCTTGACAGGTGCCTGCACCAACTGAGATATCATATCATATCTTAGGAACAACTGTCAACATCGCTTCAACAACCTTCTGTGGAGACCCTCGAAGCGGCGATTCTTCTTGCGTGGGCAGAGTACAAGAGTGGTCGTGGGCACGGTACGCGCTTCACAACGTATTCGTCGAGCTGTTGTTGATGCGCGCGGGTCCAGGTTTCCGCCATTATGGTGACGTACGTGTGGATGGGCCGACATGCGAATTTGTCTGATACACGCCCATAGCTTGCCACGCAGACTGCCATGGCGATTGGCCTGTCGGAAGAATCGTCGCTCCAACTGAGCCCATACGATCCGTATCAAAATCGGCTGCGGATTACATGGTCAAGTCTGAGCCAGTTGCGGCTTTACGCCTCCTCGCGTATGTCTTTCTATGCGCCACGGTCTCCTGGGCTGACTATCGCTGATCGACCAACCAGTGGCGGCGCAGAAGCTCAGCTGATCGTCTGCTGTTCACATATAAACAAGTGCCTTCGACGGCAGAGATGCGCGACTATTGAACATTGTCCCTTGTTTAGTCTTGTCCAACCATCCACATCACACGCGGCGTCTAGGCATCATCATATTTCGGCATGTCCGCATAATAAAGCAATCCAGGGTACATGTCATACTCTGCACAGCTGTCGAGCTTCTAAAGGGAAAGTGCGTATTATATAGAATTGCCTCTTTCGTTCCGTCATGTATGGACAATTTGTCACTCCAGGGAATTATTATCTGATAGATATGTAATTTACATCGTGTCTGCATGTAATACTACAGCCTCCAGGACGACCGACGTCCATCGCGCAGAAGGGAGCTGTCGGCTGCTTGACCGAGGGGCGCTTTCCTCCTGCGAGAACCTGAACGGCGCAAAACGTTCGAGCTGCAACCGTGGAGTTAACATACAAGACCGGCGACCACCCATCGGACTCGGAGCATTCTTCGCTCCGAGAAGGGGGCGGCGGACCGGCTGTGCTGCCACCGCACGCTACCGCAGCAAGGGTTTAACCAGAAGTTCACTGGATTTTTTATCTCAAAAATATAATACTTTATCGAGTGGCTTCTCGTCATGTTCGTGCTGCAGAGTCCTCGAACAAAGTCTCGTTATCTCAATTGCCATCAGGCGCAGACTACCTTGTGGTCGTCATACGGACGTCTGTTGCAAATGCTTGTCGATGACAAATCTCCAGGTGGTACACGATCCTGACTACTATACGTCTCTGGCGAAAGACCAGGCTCTGCATGGGGGATACGCCACTGTCAACTCAAGGCTGTGATAATTTCACTCTCCTCAGCAGCGGACCGGCTGCGGTGGGCCAGAAAGGATATTGCAATCGGTTCCAAACATGTCATCATATCGAATTGCAAGTTCAAACGTCCGTCCTCTGCTTGATGTAGCCAGTGGACCTGCAGCCAACGGAATGCTGAGTTCCGTCTCGGTCAACCCCGTGCGATTCCAAGCTGGCGTGACCTTGGAAGGCTCATCAGGCCACGCTAACTCGGAATCGCACGGGGCCAGGTGTTCAGGACCGACCTCCGGAATCGTATGGAACCGTAGACCGGAACTTTCCCGGAAACTGTCGTGTCGAAGATTGCTTGAAGCGATGGCGTTCGTTGCTCATCTCGGTTGTTGTTAGAGCCGTCCGTCAGGGCTAACCTTGCCACGTCACAGTACCTGCCATCGAGGCATTCCGCAAGATCCAAGACCTACGCTGGTCACGGGAAACTTCCAAGGGAGAGATTCAGCACATGGTACTGCCGATTTTTACAGTAAACGAACTTGCCCAGCGGGGTGCTATAGAAAAACCCTCCGACCTGGGTTGTAGCGCTCAGATAGCTGGCGATGAAGGCATCGATGTCAGACACCATGGATTGCTTAAAATGGTAATGTCGCTCGGAGTTAAAGCTTCTGTTTCACGAACTACTCCCAGCCAAAAGGCGTATGATGTTCATTTCATTAACGGCGTACGGGGTGGTCCTGATTTTATCCAGTTTAGCCGTTTCTGGTGCTAAGCTCTCGGTACAGTGGCATTCCCATTGAGCAGCGTTTATGCATCATCTCCATATCCAGGTTTTTAGGAACTGCTGTGTTCTGCCTTTTGCGGTGCGTGGTATTTTTCCTTTCCGCTGCGGGTGCACCGCATAGTGACAGGGTCTCGATGGAGCGTCCATGGAGACATCTACAGTACTAGATTTCATTTGACTCGGGTCCGTTCTTGTGGCAGAACAGGAATTTGGACTGTCTTTGGCGTTGCACGCACGCTTGTGCTACCCCGCACTTATGACAGTGACTGTGCTTTCCACCAAGGTACAAACGTATGGTATTTTCCTTCGTTGTCAATTGCGTCTCGCTCCATGATGTGAAATACGGATATCTGTGTTGGGAACTCGACACCACTTCAACCCCATCCAATTCAGAGGCCGTCACCTCCAAAATCATCTTCGTCATCCCACCACAGTTGAGCATGCTCTTTGGGCATCAAGCCCCTCCACATGCGTTTACACGTTCTTCATCCCATCATCACCGCAAAACCATAGACGACCCTCCCCTGATACGTCCGAGAACTAGGCTAGTCCGTGCACGTACTTCGTTTTCTCGGGTACGTCCAGGATATCCCGGGAAACTGGGTCATTTCTACGCCCCGTCTGACACGAGGTGACGGGGCACGCCTCGAGTTGTCATAAGTCTCGTGGGCGAACTAGGTCAACGATCCAGGGAGGCATCGGTCGTCGGTATGACGTTCAGTGGACCAGATCGGCTAAGACGTGACCAGCCCCCGACCGCCATCCCGGGTAGAAACAAAATCGGGGTTTCTGGAGTTCTACGGCTACGTGAACCTCCTGTAAAGCTTCTTCCATCCGTCCATTTGCAGTATCCACCACTCGATCCTCAATCAGAGAACTTGTCCCACAGGGCGACAGAACACACTTTTATAGCGTCGAGACGAACAAAAAAGGGCCTGGGAGCCTAGGAATCTATCCCGAACATGACGAAAAGGTCCGCGTCAGGGGCATGGATATATAAATGGGGGCCATCATGATGCATGACCATCAGATTAGGTGCGGGTGATGACTGGTCTCGTATACCGCCAGTCGCAAGTTGAAACCCGTGACGCCGCACAATCTGCGGTCGTGCATACCATGGCATGAAGTCATTAGTGAGTACTTGAGTTCCGTCGAAGCCAAAGCAAGGTGCACAGACGTCACACGACCATAGGCAGAAGTAGATTCGATCCTAGAGCACGCGGTACATGAGTTGGCGGTAGCGCTGAATCCAGTTGTCCGACTTTTCTCTCTTTTCTTTTTTCCTGGCAGGGAGTACAGTGATCTGTGTGAAGCTGATGATCACACATAGCCCATCACGCCATGTTCCTGGCGAGCAGGCCGCAACGCGAGCATGCATTCGCTATTCTGAGCACAGAGGCTCCTCGCTCGGATCGCAGGCTGCATCATGACAAGAAGCACCCTAAATGATCCAATCATCGCGGTCGGGAGGCGTTTCTCCCGGAGCAACCGATGGAAAGCCGGTCAGAACATCCACTCATATCATCTAAAAAAGAGTCGAAATTATATGGGCGCAACAGAAAGATTGTGCCAGACGAGACGAGCGGTGGATTAAGGTAAACGTAGGGGAAAAGAGAAAAAGTCGAGCGTAACGGACTGCCAGCAGCTGACTCCCATGTTTGTCGTCTGACGCGGACCTTGCACGCGCAGATCCAAGTGAAGGAGCGGGAAGGAGTAGAGTGAAATAGTGTACGTTTCTCGAGCCCTTTGTCTTCTACCGCGAGATGCCAACACAAATGTTCACCCAACCATCCGCACCTGCTAAACACGCGCCCAGCCAACCCATTTCCGTCTCAGGAGGCGTGACGATTCCTTGAATCAACGCGTATGCAAGATCAGGACCGGGTGACTGTTGAGGAGGGAATAAGAGTGGGAGGTGCGTTGTTAGGTAGTGTGCCAGCGTGTGTGTAGAACCTAGTTGTTTCATTAAAATAGCGCGAGCGCGAGAGTGGAGCGTGCTTTCATTAGAACGATATGATTATATAGCCAAACATGCCGTGCGTACCGTCGTCTAACAATGGCGGTACGAGGTCTTGCATGACCGGTCCATCGGGAAGGTATAATCTGACGGGTACACTTCGGACGTTGTATGCCCCATCGCGATCTGGCGCACTTTGCTGATCTGTGGATGCCGGACGAGCATGCAACGAACCCCCGGACGGTGGTGGTGAACTTGGTCTCGTGGGTGCCGTTGTGGGTACGATCTTGGAGGCGACGCGCCAATAGTCATCAAAATTGTCTGAAACGGGTCAATGTCGTTTGTCATTGACGAGGATCGCCCAGATCAGTCAGCCAAGCTAGCTCCGAGGTGACGCGTTTTAGAGCCACAGGGCCCTGGCGACAAAGAAGACTTACGTTCTTTGATACCCTCCCACATTCCGTCTTGTTCAGCCTTTCTGAGGCTGGTCATGCGTTTGGTGTTGCCCCATCGAATGAAATCTGCTTCTTTCAACTGGCCCATGAAAGCTTGCTTGCATGACTCGGCGGAGGGTGGTAAGAGAAGTTTTTCGGTGGGTGGCGATGCGAGGTGAAGGATCAGTTTCAATGGTGCGACCGGTATGTTCAGCCCTGATCCGGACGCAGGTGCGCTAGGTCGTATTGAAGCTGATATAGTATGGTTGTCATAGATTAAACCAATCGGCCAATGCCTACAACGCGTATCGTATTAGAGATACCGTCCACAGCCGCAGCGCGATGAAGCTCCAAACCCAACGGCCTCCAGTGGCAAGTATGCACCGAGATGGTGAAAAGAACGGGACGTACCACTTGAGCAGCGTGCCCACTTCGCTCTCGAACCACCAATCCTCCTCCTTCAACATTCTTCCAGCTGCCTCATCAAAGACGACATCCATAAGGAATCTTCGTATATCCGGCATGAGCAAGGGCAGGTAGCTGACCCTCGGTGCTTGAATGTAGTAGCACTCGAGCCCACGATCAGAATTTGCGGGAAGTTCTTTGGGATCGACGCGAACTTCCAGCGGGACCGTCCCTTCCCATGAGAGGCGTCGAAAAAGCGTTATCGATGCGGACGTCGCAAACGCTGAACCAGGGTGGTTGCGCGTTGTACCGTACGCGGACATTTGGCGAAGAACTCGGCCAAGCAAAGATTCATAAAGACCCAAAGCACACGTGACCGGCCATAAGTAGCACCCAACGCCATGACTATGCCTAGCAGGTACGCGCCAGGTGAAGGCTTGAACCCGTGTCCAAGGAGTTTCACAAGCGACGGCGACTATGAACAATGCAAGATCGCACAGCCCACTGGCTAGAAGGAAGATTCCGTACACCTTTTCTTTTCTTCTTCCCATTGTTCGCTGCATCTGGACAAGCCCGGGTAATTACTCGATGATTCGTGTCACGATAAATAAATGAACAGGACGGTTCAACCCTCGGCCTCGTGGCTGCAATTTCTAGTCTTCTGATGACACTTGTCACAGAATTTATTCGCATCCGAGTGAACGGCAAACGGTCGTTTGAGCGAGCTTGATATCCATCTTGAAAGACAATTGCATTGGCTATTGGTACACATCTGATTATGACGATAAGAAAAAAGCATACCAGTGCTATTTAATAAAGCCAGTTCGGCATGAAAAATGTCAAGATATAAATTGGCCAACCCCGCAAAGCAATAAGGCGTCGGTATGAAAGAGAATATGGTATCAGCAAATAAAGCAGTTGCGAAATTGTCAAGCAATCCCCGAGAGGTGATTGGCAGAATGGGCGTAGGGAATGGAGATAGGATCCCTAACGGATTGACGGATGCAGGTGGGAGGCGATAATTAAGGTATGAAATAAGTCCAAGAACAAAGAACCATTGAGATGGGATGAGGTTGGTTTGGGACGATAGGTGTCCTTGGTGTGATGCAAGTCGGGACAGCATGCGCCGATGACGGATGAAAGGCCAAGTGACCAATGGGGAGACAGGTGACAAATGGCGGATGAATTGCTATACCTCGAGGAAATGATAGCAGGGAGAAAACAAAACTATGCACACTGAAAGCAGCCGATGAGATAACATAGCGGACGAAGCAGCGGACCCTTGAGGTCCAGAAACACATTGGGGCACGTTGATCATGAAATATAACGGTGCTGAATAGATCCTTTTTTTTTTTTTCGGGACACGAGCGACCGGAAGACGCTGAGCCAAGTTCGCTCAGGTCGTAGAGAACGTCCAGGGCAGGAAAGATTCTTCCACCTGAGGCAGGAGGGGGTCGGATGCTACCTTCCAGCTACCCGCCGCCCGACGCATCGAGGAACTAGTTGCACCAGTGGGGGGTACGTACGAGGTATCAACTGTACAGGGAACAACGGCCGGTGCGTTTGTCATCTGAGTGAAGATGGGCATTGTCGCCGCATGTTGAATACTCTGGAGGCGCACCTGCTGCGGAGCGACTGTGGTAGGGACGGGCACAGGGAATATAGTAGAAGTGTCCTCAGTAGGGCGTTCCGCAGCTTCGAAATTGAAGAAGTCCATCATCTCCTGCGTAAAAACGCTGGGTTGACGTTGCCGAGTCGTCGTGTACACCTGAATATCGGGGTTATTAGGAGTATGAAGGTCCTCCTGGGCAGAAACAACTGCGGTGGAACTTGATGCACTTCCCGTGAAGGAGGCCATCTGTTGTTGAAGCTGAGCAAAGTCAAAGTCGGCGAAGAGTCCCCCATTGTAATCGACTGTTGAATCCTGAGACCCCATAGCAACCTCCAAATCGCCCTGGGGGTGAATCAAGAGGTCCGAAGTATCGACATTTGAAAAATTCCAGACGCCATTCTCGTCGGTCGTCGAGAGCATCCCTTGGAGAGACTCCTCAAAGGATGGGCCACCACCAAAGTCTTGCGAGAACTGAGTGAAGTTGTGCGTTCCGTCGATTGGAATGTCAAAATTTACAACTTCCTGAATATTCGTTTAGAAAGCGAATCCGTCAGCTTCACAGAAACTAACCTCTAAATTTTTGGAGTCGAGACTTGATAAGTGATGGGAAAAGATTGGAAGCGGTTGGGTTGCATACGTATCAGGAGACGGCCGACGGGAGCTAGAGTGAGACGAAAGGAAAGATACGTTCAAAGGCAGCTGCGAGGAAGAGGAAGATGCCTGTGACTCAGAGCTAGGCGATGGTCGAGCAGACAGGTTCGACGAAGACGAAACCATGTTTTCCTCTGGATAAGGCTGCGCTTTGGATGACTGAGAGTTCTCATACTGCGCAGGCGATGATGTGGCTGAGATCGGAGGAGAGGGACAACCAGGACCATAGTGTGCTTCAGGTAAATAGTGAATCATGTAGGGGTGCGGCAAGACCATGTTGAGTTGATAACCAGGAAGATAAGACTGAGGCATATAGGGTATGGGTATGGGAGGTGGAGCCGGCATAGCGACAGTGGCATTCGCGTCCACGCCCACGCCCACGCCCGCGTCTGCAATTGCATCTGCGGGTGTGGCATCACGATCCTTGGACATGTTTGCTCGGCGGCCCCGTTTGCGGCCCTCCTTAGCTCGTTCCTTTTCTTCCTTTCTCTTGGGTGAGAAACGGTAATCGGGGTACAGCCGTTGGTGCTCGGCCTTTCTGCTCTCAGCCATCCGTTCGAAGTGTTGCCTGACTTGCTCTGTTTCGTTCCTCCACATGTAGGAAACCCTTTTGGACACGGTCGCTTGAGACAAACGCTCGCTAGTCTTGCGAATCAGGTCAAACTTAGAGGAACGGTACAGTATCCATGCATTCGGCGGTCGTGGCGGTTGGACCCTGCGTTCGCGACGTCGAGAAGAGCCTGCCGCTGCAGTTGGGCGACTTGGGCCGGACATGTGGGACGACCAGGGATGGGAAGGGTGACAGAAGGGAGAAAAGGGCAGATAAGGGAGGAGGGGAAGATAGATGGTGTTTGAGAGAGAGACGCGTCGAACCAGAGCGGGAGAAAAGACAGGCGCTGGGAGATCTGTTTTAGTAGGTCCGTGTGGGTCCACGTTGTTATGGTCCTGTTTGCTCTGTTCCATCTCTTCGTCAGCTCTTTATATCTCCCTCCACAACGGCCAAAGCAACTCGTCGCGGTCCACTCCCGACAAATGGGCGCCACTCACTGTGTTTACTGCCATCGTGTCGGCGCTGTTGGACAATGCAGCGAGTTTGACACCTGCCAAAGGTCAAAGCACCCAGGTCACCTTGCCTGGTCCTTTAGGGCTCCTTGCGTCTTCCGCAGCGTTACGCGCAGTGGCTGCAACGAGGAGGTCTGAGAGTAAGCCCCGGGTGGCGTGCGGCGCGGGATTTTTACTCAATCTAATTCAGTACCTACGACATGGACCGGACCCTTTCAAACAAGATGTGGATGCCCACTCTTGTGGACACAGGTCTGAGTCAGATTCTGTGGGCCTGCGCTTTTACGAGGCAGTGCTATCCTATCAGCCGGTTCGTCACTCTCACCCATCCACCCCGCGACGTCTTGTACTAAACACAAGTCTGTAGCAGCGTCAGCCGAGTCAACAGCGGCCATGGCAGGCACAACGCACCAGAATAATCAGCGTAGACATCAGGACGAACCCTTTCCAGGCGGTATGCCTAGCCGCCTGTGCCTCTCGTCATGCTCTCGCATCTTGTCCGTGAGCTGTCGGAAGAGCGTCCCAGTTGCAGAATCCCCCACAATCGGGTCTGGGTGCTCTGTAAGCTTCTTCATCTTGAGAAGCACCTTTTGTCGTGCTTCGTGTTCTGCTTTTTGTTGGGCGACGAGCGCGCGGACGTCTTGGATGTCCGCGTCCGTCATCGGAATCATTGTTGGCGGGCGGCGGATCATTTGGGGGCCAGTGGTGATGGTCTAGGATGACGAAGTTGAAACTCAGCCGACTACATTGAAACTCCGATATCCACTCATTTACTTCGTGCGTAAAATAAATAAAAAGTTCGGATATTAGATGAACATAATGTGAGTGGGAGCGGTAGGAAAAAAAAGTCCCAGGGTCAAATGCTCGATGGAGAGCTGCACCAGACCGATCGGTGTGAGCTCGAGGGGGACCGGCGAAGCAAGGATGACCGAGAGTCCGTGCAGCGACTGGGCACAATAGAATGCCAGCCAGCCGTTCACGCCCACGCCAGGTCGCGTTCATACAAGTGTGATGCTACCAGATTTCTCTGGAGAAATCCCGCCACCTGCGGCCACGCTCCTCCCATGGTGAAACGCTAGCGCATGCTCCACAGCATCCGTCAAAGGCTTCATAGCCTGTATCATGTTGTAAATTAAGAAAATCGCACGACGTAAAAGGAGAAGAGAAAAAATCCACTCACGATGACGACCCTGTTTCCCTCCACGCCTTCCAGGACCGCAGCTCTTACGAGGGCGTCAACCTTTTCATGCGTCTTCCTGAGGTACCCTGCCATCTTGGCTACTTTTGCCGACCGTTGTGCGGCGGTGGGGGTCGAAGTAGGGAGGTCAGAGGGGGGCGGATAAATTGATGTCCAGAATTGTCGGAGGAACTCATTGGCGGCTGTTTGACATGTCGTGAGTTGACGGAACAGATCAGGAGGAAAGTCGGCTATCGAGGGTAACCCGAATAAGAGATGTACGAAGAAAAACGGAATTGAGATGTACACTTCCTCGTCTTGATATCCAGGCGGCTAGCAACATTCTGTGTCATAGACAACAACGCCGCATCGCCAGATTTTTTCTCTACTTTTAGCTATCAGAGTCCGATGAAATCAAGTCGCACATCAATGTACAAGTAAAGACTCACCTGACTGAACCTCCCTTCCCATCCGTTCACTCCGCGCAAAAGTTCTTTGAATGCATGCTCCACGTCGGTCACTTCTCCGGAGTCCTCTGCTCCACTGCCCCCACCCCCACCCCTGCCCAGTTGCCCCTCGAAATAGCGTTGTCGATCTTGCATCTCGAGAAGAACGCCAGGTGACGACCGGGGATTTTGGAGATCATCGTATTCAATTTCAGAGAAGGGGTTCTGTCCATGCTTGATAAGCGATGATTGGGATTGCGGATAACAACATTACCTCTTCATCTCCCCCATCCACTCGTCGTCGCTTACTACGTGGCATATCTCCTCTGGTGACAGCATAACTAAGGAGGAACACACACACAGAATCTGGCAGAACCTACAATGCAGAATCGAGCAACCTCTCTGAATGCTCATTGAATTTACGGATAAGCGGGAGTGCACCGCGCTGACGACCGGCTTGCATGGTCATGTCTTTTACGTTTCCCGTCTGTGCGTCGTACATTCAGCATCCTGAATTTGACCACCACCGAACCACCCTAGCTCACCTCCTCATGATCCTCAAGTGTAGCGCCGAGATTGATGTATAAATCTAACACTTCGCCTCTTGGTCGTCTAGGTTCCAATTCTAACCCCAACTAAACATTAGCGTCTAGTAGCCGTGAGCAACAACAACGATACAGACCATCATCGTCCTTCTCGAGATACTTGTCGAATATTGGATCTTCCTTGACAACATGTTGCGCCGCTGAAGAACGAATGGAAGCCCGGTGTGCATTGAATAGCCTGCTCTGAAAGTAGCGTTTCCAAAACTCTGCTTCAGACAGCTAGACAGGGGTCAACACTACACATAGACTTGCACAACGAACGGTTCGTCACCTTATATGGTACATTATCATTATACGCTTTTGCCACCACTGGAAATTCCTCGAATATATCATGTACGAGCTGAGGTGTGATCACGATTTTGACTTCGCCGCCCTCTACCGTTTGTGGGCGTGGATCTACCAGTTGACCTGGACGGCCGCGTTTTTGGTTCTCCGTTGCTGCCTCTGCAAGGAGGAGGTGCTACGGGTACCGACGGGATGTCGTCGGTAGCGTCAATATAAAGTTGACCGACGTAGACACACAAGATGGGTATCACACATCTGTAGAGCAGAGCGAAAGCGCACCCACCTCTCTCCCCTCCCAGAATTCAGCCTCGGTGATCTGACCACTCATGACGAGGTCCTTGTGCAACGCCAACAATTCTGGGTTCGCCAACAAAACCCGCTTTCTAAGTCTAAAGTCCGTCGTTGGGTCTTGTCCTGACAGAATTGGTGTCCTTCCGTCGCTCAAGACAGAGGTGGCACGCGACGAGACTCTCGAGACTGCGATTGCAGTAGGCGTCGCGGCTTTCGAAGGGGTCAATGTCGAAGCGGTTGCCACTGGTCCTTTGGGTGTCTGCGCTAGTGCGGCAGCAGCCCCAGCGTTCGTCGCAGTGGTCAAGAAACCACCACTGCGATTATGACTGATGATGTTTGTCAGCTCCATCTTGAACTTCTCCCTCTCTGAATAAGCTACTTCCTGGGGTGTCGCCACGAACGTAAAGTTGTGTCCCGCATCGTCGTTGACAAGGCCGAGTTTCAGTCTGACCTGGGCAGCGCCTTCTTTGCTGCAGAAAAGCGCTGTAGATGCTGGGTGTGAACGGCGAGCATGCGCGTGAAAGAGGTTTCTCAGCTCACAGGAGGCATCTTGATGTGGTACGCGTACGGAAGGAGCCCTTTTACCGTCCTGAGTCCATTGTAGATGACCGTCTGTGAGTTCGAGCGTGCCAGGTAGTTTTTTGTACGACGCCTTCGCGGTGCAAACGACGGCTGGCATTCGGTCTGTCGAGGACCGGGACAAGCCCTGTTTGGTTTCGCCTATTGCACAGCTTGACCGGATAACTACAAGTACCGCAGCTACCATCATCCCATCTTCTCATCGGTTTTCGTCAATGGCCTCAATCAAGAAACAGCTCGTCGTGTTTGACTTTGACTGGTCAGTCATCATCCTCTTTCATAAAAGAAAACCCTGATCGTTCTGCAGGTCCATGGCAGATCAGGACACTGATCGCTGGCTCTTTGAAGTCCTCGCACCCGACATTCGCAGAAAAATGAAAGAGAGTTCGGGAGAGCCTGGGGAGACCTTGCAATGGACGGACCTCGTGTGAGATCAACGCGTCTTTCCTTCTACTTGCTCGCGGGGTAACCGTGATTGATCGATTTCCACTCTCAAAGCGCTGAATGTCTGCGCGAGCTGTCCGAGCAAGGCCGTGGCGTACACAAGCCAGACATCGAGAATGCTCTCCGACAGATCCATTTCGTGAGTTCTCTTGCTTTCCTTTTGGACCGGAGGACGTCTGGCGTAACTCCACTCATTCACCGCCCCAGCACCCAGCCATGAAGCGCGGTATACAGCTTCTCAAGGATCCCGCCAGTCTCGATACCACCATCTTTATCCTCTCCAACTCAAATGTGTTTTTCATCGAAACCATACTTCAAGTACGTCGACCCCCCCACCTCACTCTCACTATACACACGATGCCAATCACCTCGTGCTTTCACCGATCAGCACCAAGGCATCCGAGAGTGCTTCGATACCATCATCACCAATCCCGCCGACTTTTCCGACCTTGACAACGCGAACCGCCTTGTCCTCCGTCGCCGCGTTGGACCCGAAGACCCTCCTCACAATTGCGCAGTTGGATGCGAGGAAAACATGTGCAAGGGTACGTCTCTCTTTTTTTCTCTGTTATAACTCTCCGCGTACCAACTCTATCTTTCTACAAACTACATGCTGCATACACACCACGCGTCAGGTCAAGAACTCACGCGTTATCTCGATGCCCATCGTCAATCCAGTGACATCGAATTCGACCGTGTCATCTACATCGGCGACGGCAGCAATGACTTTTGTGCCGTCTTGCGTCTGAGGAGGTACGTCTGTTCGAACTGTCCCATCCTCCATTCATTCCCATGAGACTCACGCCCCATTGTAGCCAAGACATCGTCCTCTGTCGTCGTTTCCGTGGCCTTGAACACAAAATCGCAAGCGAACTTGCCAAAGGGCCAGCATCACGCCTCCGATGCTCCGTCGAATATTGGACTGGTGCATGGGAAGTCGAAGAAAAGTTTAAACAATATACCAAGAGAACGTCGGGGGGCGTTGTCAATTAAACCCCACTTTTCTTGTGGGTCAGAAAGAGGTGGGGTTGGGGGCTCGAATATGATGTCACACGTATTTAGAACTGACGGGTTCCTTCATCAAAGTCGCCTTTCCTTTGAGTGACCATCACTGAGAGAACGATCCCTCAATGAGATATGTGGCCCGACGCCACTCGGGGGGGTTGCGATGCGTATGATTGCTGGGTAAACAAGCTGTAGGGGAAGAAAAGAAAAGAGAAGTGGCAAGTGAGAAAAAAAAGAAAACCTTGAAGAGGTCAGATGTCTTGTAAATGACAGACAGTGAGTAAAAGTGGGGGATGCGGGTTGTGAATTCGTGCCATAAAAGAAACAGAAAGTAGGAGAATCGGTGGATTGCGATCGTCATTTATCATCTCGTTCATCCTTATTCAAGAGGGGGAAAGCAAAGCGCATAGGTGAGGTTGATTACGACGTGCACGCGTCCGACGAGGGGTGGTGACTGGAACTGGTGGCGAGGCAACAAAGGAATGAAGCACCCGCGCAGATGCAAAAAGAAAACACCAAGGCATTGGATATCATCACCCATATCAACGAAAGAGAAAAGAGGGACAACAACAAAAGAAAAAGGACAAAAACGCACCTCCCAAAAACTCTTTTACATCACCTCGACCAAATATCCATCCCACTCAACCGTCTCGCTTCCTTGGTGCTCACCCCTGCCTGCCCTTGACCTGTTTGTCCGCCTCCGCCTCCGCTACCTTCGACGGCACCACCTCCTGAGAACGGGTTGCGCCCTTGCGCGCTAGCGACGCTTGGCCCGTAAAAGGACGAGGCGCCCCCTTGAGTAGCAGCAGGAGCATTGACGCCTTGCGTCCGCACAGATCCAACCCCCACACCTGCGCCAGCACCCCCACCGCTCCCCGTCGGCCCTGCATACGACTGATACTGGTCCGGCTGCAATGGCACATATAATGTGCCGATATCCGTCCGTTGTCCGATCACGTCAAAGGGCAAATTGGATGCTTGCTGTTGCGCATAGGAGGCTTGGAACCGCGTGCCCCCTCCCCCGCCTGTACCAGGACCTGCGCCGACGCCAGCACCCGTCGTTCCGCCGCCACTTCCATTTCCACCCAATCCCGTTGCGTATGTCTGCGTGGGGCTCGTCACCATTGCCGACGGGTTGTACCCCGAACTCGGCACCGCATCTCCTCTCGCAGCCGACCGCACGTTCGACATGACCGCCTCCCGCCGATTATCGTCATCCACAATGATCGTCGGTTGATAGGAATGCGATAGTTTCGATGGTGGCGCTTGGTACCGTCCGTTGCCACCACCTGCACCTCCCGCGCCTGTACCACCTCCAGCACCCGGACCGGGACCAGCACCGCCGCCGGACCCCGTAGACCACGCACCGAGGCCACCCGAAGCGGCGAGCTCCGCCTGCTGTTGCAAATACTCGAGTTGCGGGTACGGTTGTGCAGCAGGTGGCTTCCCCGCTTGTCTCCTCTCCCACTCCCGCATCGCATCGTCCCGGTTCAGCACCGGGGTCAGCGCATTCCGCCCCGAGATTACATCCTGATTCATATGTTGCAACCGTGCCAACGCGGGAGGAATCGCATCGGAATGATTGATCGTGTTGGCACGTATGCGAGGATGCGCGTGCGCGTGCGACGTGTTGGGATAGTAAGTAGACGACGTACCCGTGGGTGGATTGGGGTTTAGCAAGCCGGGGACGTTCAAGTTCGGCGCGCCAGTTGTATAGCCAGAGGTGCCCCCGCCCATACCCATCTGTCCCGTCATCTGCGCATTTGTGCTCGGCTGTGACGCGTACGAATGCTGGGCTGATTGGGGTTGTGGTGGCGGCGGCGGCGGCGGGGCGGCCTGCTGCGTCTGGTATGTGGACGGCGCACCCTCCGCTACACTTTGGTACGTTGCACCCGGTGGTGGCGGCGGCAGCGGTTGTCCTTGTGCTTGTTGTTGCCCTCCAGGTCCTTGTTGGCCCGACATGTACGGATTGCGGAAGACATTGTTGGCAGCTTGAGATGCGGCTTGTGCTTGTGCTGTGTATGCCTGATGCTGGGCGAGGTGTTGATTGTACGACGCCGCGTCTTGGAATGCCCTTGTACCTTTTGGCTGTGAAGGGACGAGACCACCATAAGGCCGCTTAGGATCGGCCGGAGAACCAGATGAGGACAATTGAGGGGTATGCCCGTTCGGCTAAATGAGGGGCATCAGATGGGAATGTAAGAAGAGAACATGGTTTCGAGAACAACGCCTGGTGAATGACTTACTTGGAACGGTTTTGTAAACTTTTCACCAGTTATGAACGGGTGCATCCTAGCCTGCTGTGGAGACCATCGCTCGATCGGGTTTAAGTTGAGTAAACCTTGACAGAAATCGATAAACGACGCGCGGTTGTTGAGTTCTATCGTACGGAATCAGATTTGCAAGAAATGAACAATTACGCAATGGCGCAAATAGGAGCCCCCACAGCGCAGCCATGGGAAATCAGAGGAATCAAAAAAATTAACGGCAAGAGTCGTACCTTTCTCCATCTCGTGACCTTGCCGAGTCGTCGACTTGAACGTCGGCATGGGTGAAGTGTTGATAATCTCCGGTAGCGTCGTCGCCTTGAAGTACTGTTTCCCGGGTTGTTCGTTCGCGTTATGTTCCCGAGAGTATTGCTCCAGTGTCTTAAGCCGGTATTTCTTGTGACCAAACACGTCCACGTAGGAATCAAAGAATTGTTTCGTTTGCTTCCCCATGTCCAGCATGTATGTAGGAGGCATTCTGCGTTCAAAATGTCGTTAGTCATTCGTCACCTTACTACCCGTGAAACCCGCGGGAAATGAAGAATGTGGAGGAATAAACTCGGAGAGACGGAACAGTGCCCACCCAAGCATTTCAACTATCCGGGTAATCTGATTATACTCGCTTGTTCCCGGGAACAGCGGCAACCCCAAAAAGAGCTCCACCGCGATACAACCCAGAGACCACATGTCGATGGAAGACGTGTAGGGGATACCAAGGATAACTTCGGGTGATCGGTAGAACCTTGACTGGATATACGTATATACTGTTTGTCGTTCGTGACATGCTGACCCGAAGTCGATCACCTTGATTTGAGGTGATTGCAGTCTGAGTTGAACAATAAGTGTAGGTTGAGCAGGTAAGGCAGAGGAAGGATCAAACGTACGATTTCAGCAGGATGTTTTCTGGCTTGAGATCACAATGGATCAGCCGTGCGTCCTTGAGCACAGTAAGGGCATCCAACAGCTGGGCAGTGAACACCTTGACGAGTTGCGTGCTCAAGCCTTGGAATTGGTTTTGTTTGATGAGTTCATACAAGTTTGACGAAAGAAGTTCAAAAACGAGACAAAGGTGATTACGGTGGATAAAGGAATCTCGCAACCGCAAAATGTGATGTTCATCTGCTGGGTCACATTGATTGTTGAGCTAGAGAGGGGCTTAGAGGATGCATCTCAGACGATCAGGCGGAGCGCGTACCAGTTCCAGTATCGTAACTTCCATCATACTTTGATTAAAGTACGCTGGTTTGTTCTTGACGACCTTGACAGCAACAATCTCGTTGGTCTTCATGTTCTGGCATTTGACTACTTGTCCGAACGTTCCTTGACCGAGAATATCCAGGATGAGGTAACGGCTGTTCGTGAGAGGTTAGAAACAGAACGAAATGTGGTGGCGACACGTACTTGTGACCATCCTCACTCCCTAGCCAGTCGTTGACGTAGAGGATGTAGTCGTAATCCTCGTTATCGTAGCCATCATTATGCGCTGGTTTGCTTGGTTTTGTGAGGACGCGCCGTGGATTGTGTGCTGATTCATATCGGAATTGGGGATTGCAAATATGGAACGTATCCACGATATGGATTGTCAACTGCCGTATTGGCTGAATAAAATAAAAGAAAGAGGCACGACCCGTCAACACGATGCAGCATGCAGACGGGGGTACATACAGATAATACGACACCGTTGGAGTCGACCCGTCTCCCTGCTGGATGGGTATTTACGTAAGGTCGTAGGTCTCGACTGTCACGGACCCTCCTAAAACCAGAAGCACGACGACGATGTTGTGGCGCGGGATCGACGAGCATGGGTTGGTCCTGAGGATAGTATTGGTTTGCGGAACTTTGAGAATGGGCAAAAGAGAGAGGTGTGCTGGGTGTTGAGGTAGAGCTTTTGACGGGTGCCTGAGCGGAAAGATGTGTTTGATTTTGGTGTGATGGGGGTTGTGGACTGGATGATTCCATATACCCGGCATAGGTTGCCTGGGTGGCGATTTGGGAAGAAAAGGGGGTTCCCATGGGCGGTGTTGATCCATCTGGCTTTGTTTGGGAGTGAGATCGCGTATGGGAGGGATAGTTGGACGGGTTTGCTCTTTGTGCATCTGAAGACGATGGATAGAGATAGGAAGGGGTCGCCGTAGGAGAGTACTGAGCCTGTTGCTGGTACGGATCGAGGAGGGTGTTGGTGGTGCGCATGGGCGATCGACCAGAGCGGGTGGTGGGATCATGTTGCGTGTGTGACCGCTTGGGAGGATTGGCACCTGTGCCATTGTAATACACATCAGAATAGGACTCAGGACCGGTGGGAGAGACGGCGTTAGTAGGCGCGGGGGCGGAGGACAACTGATTGGGTTGATGAAATGCAACGCCGGAGGAATAAAGGGGGTTTTGTGGAGGGCGTTGGGATGTTGGGATGTGCCTCGTAGGGGATTGGGTGTCGACGTTGAACGCGCCTTCTAAATCATCCTGCTGATGGTGGCGACGAGCACGGGATGCACCGCCGACGGATGCGCTTGCACCCAAGGATGCGCTGCGTGAGAGTTGGTTTAGTGCGCCAGAGAGATAGGACGAAGGGGAGAGGGACGACTGTTGGTCCTGATCGAGGAGATGAGCGATGCGGGGTTGTCTGGAAGAGCCGGGGGAGTGGTGGACGGGTTGGATGCGCTGCTGTGAGGCGGGGAGCGACTGCGGCGGGGGCGGGGGCGGAGGCGGAGCGGCGGGGTAGAGATAGGACGCCCTGGCTGCAGCTTGGGCAGCCTGTGCGGAGGACGAGAGGGGCTCGAGAGGGGCCTGGGTCTGCCAGCGGGGGAGATCAAAGTCGTCGTTTGTGTTGGACATGTAGGCGAGTTCGGGTTCCGACATGCTCAGGTCGACTCGGAGCAGGCTGGCGGGGCTGTCGCTGCCCAAACGTTGTGACGAACAAAAAAAAAAGAGACGCTGGCGGTCGTGAAGACGAGGAGAAGGAACAAGGGCAGTCCTGTCTGTTCAGGGTCGGTTCGAGTGTAGAGTAGTACTAGACAGCTCCAGCTCCAGTTCCAGCACCGTCTCAACTATTCCCCTTTCTGCATCCATCAACACCTGTGTGCCGAGTGAACTATCTATGTCGACCGACAGAAAGACCGCCTTGTGAATCCGTTTCGCTGCCAACACCATCACCGGGCGTGGCGAGGAGAGCAAACGGAAGACCCACCCAACCGGCGTGCCATGGACGACGCAACGTCTGACCCTGTTGTCCGATAGAGCGTCGTCGCTGCTGGCTGCTGCATGGAATCTCAGTAGCTTACGACACGCTCGCATTGCCACTCACCGTACTCCCAGGCGTAGACGGCATCGCACACGCCCAGTCCCTGCACAGTGCTCCTCTCCGTGTCTCTCCCTCTTCCGTCACACCCACCCAGACCATGTACGAGTCCACCAGCCGTGTGATGTGTACCCCAAGCCCAGGCAGCGCCGCCTCAGCAGGTGCAATGTATTTCGTTCTCACTTCAATCAGCCCCGTCGTCGCCATCGTCGTCGTGGTCTGAGTGCACCGGTTTTATCACGTGATCTTCTGGATCAACTTGAACTCAACCTTCCATCGCGCCAACATGTCCTCGAGGCCACCGACTATCACTGCTGACGGCGTGGTTGTTTGTTACCATGATGAACCAGCGAGCAAGCTTGTCAGTCACACTTCCAAAAATCCTAACCGGTATGTAACCACGTTATGCACACCCATCATCGTCTCTCAAGCCGGGCAGCGAGTTCTATGTTTGCAACAGGCCACATGCCGATCGATGTGGATTTTGGTGTCAGTACTACATCACCCCCATCTCAGTCTGTACAAGTTGATCACATCGCCCCCCCTATCAGTTTGGGGTGACGATCCTATATTTAGTACGCTCTTCATTTCGTCTGGCTCATCAACATCTCATCAATCCAACAGCAGAGCGTCCACCTCCTCAGGTAACTACTCCCTCAGTCGATGCTCTTGCATCCTCGAATGGCCTCTGTACACCGCGGCCCAGTCCACTCTACTCCACTTCCAACTTTCAATCGACGCCTACAAAGAGAAAATGTCCAGAAGGCTCCGCGACAGACCCCCGCATGGCCAAAACCCCTACGTCGAAACCTGCCAGCGAAGACACACCCAGTAAGAGGGCACGTTTAGAGGCCATCGAAGTCGGTTTGAGGGTTCGACTCCAAGACGAAATGCCCCCCCAACCACCACGTTCTCAACTTACCCTCCCAGAACAATCAGACACACTTCCATTTACATACTGCAACGAGATGAACGAAGCCACGCCTGCGTCTTCACCTGCTTCCAAAGCGGCCACGGACATCGAACAAGAAGTCGAACCTCCCCGTCAACGGTACAGTTTCCTCGGTCTGCCCCCTACCCAAGAGTCCGAATCCGGCGTGGAGCCATCCACGCCCAAGAAACGTCCGCCTTCCATCTCAGACGGAGAACAGGCCCCACTTGGCCGTCGTGGTGAAACCTCTTTGCCTGCGTTACTGACGCCACCCCGCTCCGTAAACAATATCGAAGCGATCGCGAGCGGCAGTGGCAGTTTGAGACCCGAACCCGTCACCCCGATGCGGTACAAGGGAAAAGAACGGGCTCGCGATGAATGGGACCGACTCATCGAAAACGAGGTTCGTCACCAGCATCGCACTGACAACTCAAACCCGCGAGCACCACTGATCTGTGACTCGCCATTTGCAGCAAAATCCGTTCGTCAATACGACACCGTCATTCAAGTTCGAACCAGAAGCAGACGCGCTCAAACACGTGTCGCGTTCCCGTCGATCCTCGCTGGATTCTCAAGGCTCGTCCTGCACACCGACGACTGCCGAACGCATCACCTTCCACATCGCCGGAATGCGAGACACGATTCGCACGCTCCACGCGCACACTGACTACCTCGACCAACTCGACGCTGTCAAGTACATTGAGCGCCTCGAGCGTCAGAAGAACGCGCTCGCATTTGGGGAGGAGGCCAAGAAAAAACGGATTGCGGCACTGACCGCTGAGCGTGATGGGTTGAAGGAGAAACTTCGCCAGTGCGTTTTGTTGTTGTCGTTGCACCATCTTCCCCATTCTTCCCATGTTTTATGACCTACTCCGATGGTCAAGTGACGTTTGAACCTCGTAATGGAGCACTGACTCCTCGTTGGATGTAACGTTTAGGTCAGAAGAACGTTCTCATGCGAAGGATAGAGTTATCGCTTCTCTCAGAGCACGACGTTGACCCTGGTTGTGTTTCCTGTCTTGTTCGGGTCCGTCCAACGACGTGGCCTGGTTTTGGAGATTTAATTCACCTCTTTTTGGACCAACTGACTCGCACACTGATTTGATTGCATCTTGATCCATGTATATTATTGTGTTGCCCATGCTTTGAAAAAAGGGTTTGTGACAAGAAGAGATGCCTTTCTCTTTAGTATCAAATAGCTGCGGGTGCGAATATGCTTACGGGAGTCTCAAAAGGCCGTCGTGCATCATGACCATCGCCTGGACCACACAAAGTAAGCATCAATTCATACTTGTACGCCACAAAGAATGAGGAAGGGGAGGGGAGGAAAGGCACTAGGCTAGAATGTAAAAGATCATCGCATGATTGAAGGGGGGATCACCATTTCCCTCTCCTTTTTCTTCTTCCAACACATGCACGTTCCAAGTTCTGAACACTTTCCTCAAGGCTAGTTTTACAGTACGCCCTACTCACCCTATTTGCTCTAGGTGCTTTCTACGCCCACACGCGACGACGCGTCCTTTGCTCCTTCGTGGAGGCTACTCGTGATCCGGCAAGGCTGTCGGGCTCTCGACGATTGACGCGCGGTAGCGCACTATCCGGACTCGATCGTGGTTGGATTGGATTCAATGGAGGGGTAGACCCATTTTCGTGTGTTCACGGATAGATGACGTGCTCAGAGTACGATAAAATCGCGTTGACGCGATATGGGCTGTTATAGTGTGGGATCGGCGGATGCGGGATCAGTCTGTCCGAGATGCGTATGGTTTTGTATGATCAGTAGTGATCATGAATCATGCCTGCCAGCGAGGACTAGTACATGCCGCTCTGCCCTCGCACAGAACGCAAGCGATACGGGTTGTCCATTAGGGAAGGAAACCGAAGACGTGAGGATCCCTAGATCATCTGAGAGGCTGCCGGGGGCCCTAGTCTTGTCGATTGTCACGGTGCTGAGAAGGGGATCGGGAACTCGCCAGAGGGGAGAGAGGATAGGGTACCAAACCGATACTACATCATCGATTGTCGGCATTTCCGCCGGTCCTGATGACCAAGCCCCGATATTCATGTTCAGTGGCGAGACAGGGAATCTAGTTCGACGTCGTAGCTTCGTGACATGCGTACATGAGATGCGGAAGCGCGAGCATGTCCGAGTGGCTCTACGCCGAGGAGCGCTCGACCTGCAGTCATTTGTCCATGGACTAGGGATTTTCCGTACGTCGCACGATCGAAACTTGCCGTTGTACCGATATACCACGACATGATGCACGGTCAAGTGGCCGCAGCTGAAATCAATTTGCATTGCAACCACGGAGAGCGAAACGAACACGAACTTGACTCTCTAGTCCGAGGGACACGGTGACCCTAGGGGACAACATACTTCCCCGGTGTTGCACTTGCACGGGTCCGAGCTGTGAACTCAGAACGTGACCAATTTTGTATTGCAATCGCGGAGAGCGAGACAAACACAAGCTTGACTTTCTACCCTGAGGGACATAATAACTCTAGGGGCGTTCAATATAATGCTTCGACGCTACATTGAAGCAGGCCCGTAAACGCGGCACACCATGTAGAAAACGAGGCATGCCACTCACCTTGTTTCAGCTCACATACGCCGCCTCCTTATGTCTTCCGAGTCCATCGCTGCGCCTATCGCAACCGACAACGTCATGTATTAGGGGCGAATGCGAGTGGATGCCTGTGCGCGTGAGGTAACATACCTCTGAAACAGCCTCGTTATTTCGTGTTGTGTTGAGCTTACGAATGCGTTCGAGGGAAGCACAGTTTGGTTTGCAGGGGCTCAGTCAAGAGCCAGCTATCCCAGCGGGGCGCGCGCGCTAATTCTGAATCACTACGTCCCAGTCGTACGTACGCTGTTTCATTATGGTCACTGGCCACGCAGAGACTAATGCCAGGCAAAGATCTCCCCTCCCTTCCGAGCTGAGGAGACATCGCGAAAACGTCGTTGATAAGCTAGACCCGGTCACTCAAGTGTCCAAACCGTCATGTGAGGCAGCATGTTACTTGGTATAAATCTTCAGGGTGGACGGCGAGCGTCGCGAGTCAACCCCCTATCGCGACCTCGGGCGCAACTTGGCTCTCTGCCGACCGACACGCTCTGAACTGGTCGGTTCCAAACGTCCTCGTGCACTACACACATCGATCAAGCTCGAACGTTATGGTACGCTCCGAAAACGAGAAATAGATCACGAACTTTAACCAATTCGAACACCACGGAACATGTCCGGTGACCGCCATCAGGAAATAAACAATAAATAAAAAACACTCGAACAAAACGACTTGAAACAAGTCATAGAGCAGCAAACGACGGATCAATTAAAGCTTTGGGATTTAAAATTAATGGTTCGAGGGTCCCCGCCCATGAGCACCGTCGTGATACCGGTAACAATGTCTGTATCTGTATCTTTAGTTTGATAATTTGATCTGTAGGCGCTGCATTTTCACATGCATGCCCTATTTCAAACTTCAAGGGGCATCGCCATGACATTATGGTGTTGCATAAGTCATGATTTGGGACGGGTGAGGCGGGATATTCGACCCGCTGCAATGCCGGGAGCGGCTTGGTCCAGGACTGCAACGGTCAGATGAGCTCTAGACGGCTGATCAAGTTCACCTGCCGCTTTGTTTTCAAAGTGCCACGTAGTGCCACTGGGTTGTACGAATGTTGGCCGCCTATACCATTGCCATTCATATTTTCTTTCTTTTCATTCATTCATTCGTTCATCCATTTTTTCCTTCTTCTTCTTTTTTTTTTTTTGACGTACTTTGTCTCTGGAGTCCATATTAGAGTTTGATGCCATAGTTTATGATGCGCATCGATATGGAATGGAATGGTGGATAATGTTCTCGATCATTGGATGTGCTAAGTCGAAACAAATGCAGTGAGTGAAAATAAATGAATTGGCAAGTTCATTACTCCCTATTAGCAGTTTATTCTCGCATAAATCGAATTTAGGTTGAACGTACCTACAGGTTTAAGGTGATTGAAAAACATGAAAAGAATGGAAACGATGAAAGTGCGACGGCGCTTCTCGGGCGGATAGGACGTCAGAGCGGTTGGAATGAAATGAAATGATCGCGCAACGGGTGGTGGACTTTTTACAAGCGGCGTACGATGGAAACCAGCCACACTTCGAGCGTGCTCGTACCTGTAAAGAGAGGGTTGAGCCAGGGTGAAGACAACATAATAGCGCCAGTGGAGCAAGGGAACTGAGAAACCTGCACCCACCCTACATGATCCACACTTGAAAGTGCTCAGTCGTCAATGGCTCATACTGTTCTTTGTTCCCAAGAGAATCAGGTCTGCCTGGGGAGTAGGCATATAGGACTTGGGGTGTCTAGACAGATGGTTTATCGAGAGGCGCCTGAGGCTAAACGATGGGAACCTTTGACAGTTGTAGGGAAGGCGCTGAGTATCAAGCCGACACCGTGACATCCTTGATGACGCATACTATCAAGGTCTTGTGAGTGCCTCCGACGACCTGCTCTCCATAGGAAAGGACACAAAAATCACATGTCAAAGGTATCCATTTCGACTCACCAAAGTGCCGCGGGGTAAACCTTGCTCCACTGTCCCTGCGCCTTTTGACCTCGGTCGATTTTCTTCGTTTGGGAAAAAAAATCGAGTTTCGAGCGGGCCCCTAGAATAAACCATGGCGTGATATGAACATACATGCAACTCACCGTCACGCGGTAGAAGATCGAGAAGTCTTCATGCACAAGCGTTTAAACCACCTATCACCGCTGGACGATAGCTTTACTCCCATTCCCATTCCCATTCCCACTCTACTTACCCACTTCCTATCTATTTCTAGAGATTGGTCCCGTTTTCTGGAGTGCTTGTAGCGCGAGGTACTGCGAATATAATGCCAGAGGATAAATATAATTAGCCAAAAGGTGGACATCGGAAAAGAGCATGTGTGAGCAGCGATCGAGACTCGATCTAGCTGACGAGTGTGTCTGTCGTAGTAGGAATAACCATTAAGCCAGCTTCGCCAGTATGGTTTGCAGCTCGTACCCGCATCGCGCCATGCACCAATACACGATAAAATCGACAAGGGGGCAAAAATGACTACGTAGTCCAGGGTTCTGCCGGTCTCTGGTTTTGGTTCTTTTCCTGGGTTCGTTGCACTGATCGCGCCCGAGAGTAGCTCAAGGGTCGGGCTATGTACGAATCATCTTGTGATCTCAACCTCGCAAGCTGAATAAGCGCGGCTCACTCAGGCACACCCGGGGTCCTTTTCCGGCAGACTCCGAGGCGACATGAAATGAAAACTGGGGTTCGGATAGCCGCGGTCCCGGTTGCTGCCGGTCATCGCATCATGCTCATTATACATGATATGGCCAGCGCAAACAGACGTCTGAACACAAGGAAATGTCCCTCAGCTGCATGCCATGTTCAAATCAAACATCATCCGTCCACGGAAGTAGCATCTGAACGAACGTGCCAGCCAGAAGGCATGTGACAAACAAATGAGTGTTACATATCTTCACAATGTCCTTGATCCACCCTTCCCACAAAGGCGGAGAGGAGAGGGTATCCTAACAAAACAATCTTCGCCACCACATCACAAACCGCGTCCACCACCCACCTTTGTACCCATCACGCCGTTGCTTGGCGCTCACCCACATCGACCCAGTGCCAAACCGAATTTCCTTGCCTTCCCCCCGTTCTTCTTCACCTTCCTCAATGTCAGCTGCTCGAGGATGCGATGAGACCGGAAAGCGAGGTAGCGATCCTCGGGTGATAAACGAAGGGAATACAGTCAACAACGACACGTACTCCGGGTTTGGTATATCTGGAGTTGTCCAAATGCGCAGGTGCACGTCATCCGTCTCCTCAGCTGCGACCTCTGAGCGGAGAGATGCCATTTGCTGTTCCTCACCTCCATCGTGTCCATGCGGGTGGATGGGGGGAGCGTCATCTTCCGCATTACCTGCCACGGAAGATAGCGGGGGTACCGTGACATCGGAAGAGTGAGAAGATGCAGATGGGAGAGAGTGTGAGAGGGCGGGCATATCTAAGAATGGATCGCTTGGTGCTCGCGCACGATTATTTTGAGCGACCGTGGAGACGGACACTGGCTTTGGGGGACGAGAAGTTCCGTGAGCAGACAGCGCAGATAATTTGTTGTTCAGACGCGAGGACGACGGATGGGAACCATATCCAGGACCTGCGCCAAAGGAAGAGACTTCCTCAAAGGCAAGAACCTAGAGAGCGATGGGTATTAAAGTACATGATCATGAAAAAAAAAAAAAAAAAAAAAAAAAAAAAAAAAAGGAACCTACCCCTTTAAGAACGTCAATGGCCTCAACCATGAAATCTTTTCCACTACATGACAATATCAAGCTAGAGATTCAGAGCCAGATAGATAGCGGGGGACATACGCTGCCTCCTTGAACATAGCATCATCGAGTTCCCATTTAATTCTATTGCCCCCGGCCCCCCCAAGTTGTTCTGGGAGCACTTGTAATCGCATGGCTGCCCACAACCCCTCAAAGAAAGGTTTTGTTCCTGGCATACCCATGGTACACCAAGTCCTTATGAATCTATCCAACCGGTCAAAACGCTCCTTCCTCGCCATTTGGTCGCTTGGGTCTGCTCTAGAATGAGGCATCAATGACCCACCCGGCTGCGTAGCGCAGATATGTGCCTGAAACTCCGCATGCCGTCGTGCGTTGACGCTCACGTGGTAAGCAGAGCGGACGGATGCTTGAAGGCGCGAGTAAAGCGCGCGCTGGGATGGCGCTACGTTGTCCAGTGTTTGTGTCATGATACGACCAGCGGCCTCGTCTTGGTCAAAGTACCTACCGAACGTCATGAATAGATGTCGCCAGAAAAAGAAATGCGAGATAGGGAGAGTACCATGAGCGGCAATAGTCGGTGAATTTCTCGAGGTCGCTTTGGGATACGCCGAGGGGCGTCGAGGAGCGATTACGGACGGGGGGTGCAGGCCGACCACCCCTGCGCCCCCTGGCTCTGCCACTGGGGAAAGAGGGTGACGATGGCGATGCTGATCCCAATTTAGGGAGAGCTGGGCTGTTGGGCGGTGAGGTGATGGAAGGCGAGGAAGGAAGGTCATAAAGGAGTGTCTGATTACTTTGACTGCTGATGTTGACCGAGGTCCTGGAGAGAGGAGCGCGCAGCGGAGGTGGAGGTGGGCGAGGACGGGGGGTTTCCAGACGATACGCAGCTGCCGACATGGCGTTTCGAAACCAGTTCGAACCTGACGAGCAGTCTGCTCAGGAAAGGGTTCACAGCAACGACCGAGCGGCTGGCCAATGAGAGAAAATGTACAAGGCAAGAAATGGGGACAATCGAGTCAGTCCGCTACTACCTCACGACTTCACAACTGGGCGATGAGCGGTGAGTCTGTGCAGATGGTTCTGGCTGAGCCGTGCTGGTCGGGCCCTGACTGCGCTGACGACCGTGTCATCCATTTTTAGTTGCCACCTGCCACGAACCGACCGCTCTTTCATCGACACCGCCGACCCGGACGACGCAATTTGCGTCTCATTTCCGACAAGCCAATAGTTGCAAAGTTCATGTCTCACCATCAATGAAATATCAGCTCCGTCGTGGTCTTCCTCCTCGCTTGGGGTGCGTGATGCCGCGTCTGTGTTAACTAACACCAGCCGTTTGCTTGATCAAGTTCTGTCGTTGGTATCTCTACGTTTCGATGCACCATACCTGCATGTTTGCAGCCTGTCTACTCCGCGGATTCGGTTATTAGAGCTTCGAGGTCGTGCTTGAGCACAGCTACTACGCAATGCAGATTCGGACATCTGTTCCGCTCGCCTCACCCGTCTGGTGCTCTTTGATCGCCTCAGCCCCATCTGGACCCTCGTCTGATCAACCCATACTGGTCATGTCATCAGTCTTATCCAAACACGGTTCTCTCTAGCGTTGAGTTGTGCGCTCTTGCGCCAACATGCCGTTGCACCCTCATGCTGAAATCAAACTGGTCCATGTAGGTACCACACCCATGTCAATCGATTTGCGTTACCCGGGTCTGTAGTGAAATCACCTCATTGTCGTCATGTTCAACTCTGAGGGATTGCATCCCAACCACGATTCCCTGCGCGGGGCCCGAGGCGACCCTCTTTCCGTGTGTTCCTGACAGGTCCCTGGGGTGTCATGATGCAATTTATCGTCAACGGAGGAGGCGGTGCATACCAGGGTACGTTCATCCGCTAGTTCTTTTCTTTTCTTTTTTCTTTCCTTTTTTCAATATACCGGGAAACGTAAAGAATAACAACAGACGAGATCTCATACAAGAAAGATTCCCTTTCTTTCTCTCATGGGTGCATGACAATGGTCGCCCTTTGGCACCCAAAATCGCGCAACAAAAAAAAAAAAGAAAGAAAAGAAAAGAAAACACTATCGATCTCGTTGTCGGTAGTTACTGTTGATGGACACTGCACTTCCATTTTTAATAGGATGCCCAGCTGCTAATTGCACCCCAGCGATACACAAGCATGCATACCTGGCAGCTGTGTAATCCATCTCCCCCTTCCTTAAACGAAACCCCGATCGGCCTCCATGACATCGGGATCAGGGCCCCCTGGCGGGATGCGAGTACAAGCTAACAGCTCCCATGGAAGCAAGACTGTCAAGTATCAGAGGGTTAGCGATACCACAGGAAACTTGCAGAGATTAAATCGCACACTCGATCGACGCACAAGCAGAAGAAATCCAATGCAGCAGCTGTATTCTCTCACCGGTTGGCATCTGAGATAAACTCGTGGTAACGGCGCATAACGATCCTGCGACCTCACCCCTGGGGCATGTGTCACCCTCATCTAGAGAAGGAAAGAGAAATGATGCTGAAACCATACTTATCGCGGCATCATTTTACGATTAAACTCGAGTCTCTTCAAGAGAAAAAGATAATGGGTTAGCACCTTCCAAATAGAATCAACTTGTCATTTGCTAGTGGATGCCAATAGAGTCACTTGGCAGTCCAACACAGTCGGGACACTGATAAGATGGGTATTGATCAGACCACTCTTTGAACCGAGAAAAAACAAGTATGATCGAAAGGGGGCCGGCAGGGGCTTCCCAGTGATTTGGTCAGTGTCTAGTCAAAGTCCGCGCGATCACAACAAGCGGGACGGAGCCCGGTGGCGAAGATAGAGGAATCATATGGCGTAACTACAAATGCCGTCAGCAAGTTGTGATCGGGTGCAACCGAGTCCACCTGTATTTCTTTGTCAAATTTATTCCATAAAAGATGAGCAAAGGGGGGGGTTAGCAAAAGCACGGTACGAAATGCTGTACCACATTCCAAGGGTCACATATATGAAGAAGCTGCCGATGGTGTTGTGAACCGCGGAAAAGGCAGTGAAGAGAGGGGAGGGGAGAGGTCGTGCGTTGCTCTTGGGAGGGATGGGTGCAAACAGAGCTCCGTCAAAATGATTGCCCGCTGCACGGGTGGGGGGAACAGATGGAAAGGCGTCTATCAAACGGTGGCCCAGAGGGACATGTTCCTCATTGACGGAGATGCCCGAGTATGTCGAAAATAGCAAAGATCCAAAGGGGTAGATGCGCTGAAAAACGCAAATAATAATTCCGCC
>JBBPQW010000101.1:0-43076 GCA_038092695.1 Boletus rubropictus | reverse complement strand
CCCGCCCCACCAACGCCTTTGGCCTGGGGGGTCGGCTCTGGGGGTGCTATTGCAGGAAAAAAAAAAAAAAAACCAAAAAAAAAAAAAAAAAAAAAAAAAAAAAAAAAATCGTGGAAACTTGTTCGATTCGCTTACGTAATTAGACCTCGGACATGCCTGGCGCTTCATCACAAAGACCTACTTCGGTTCCCGCGTGAAACAAGTCGACGCAGCGCATGATAGACGATGCAATACGATGCGAGACAACGCCGCATCAACACGAATGGCCTTTGTGCGGTCTTCCAAACGTCAACCGTGGGTCAGCTGTTCCCGAGGTACCGGGGCCGGCATGCTACATTCGGACGAGGACCACGGCGACATGTTGACATATGTACTAATCTTCAAGGTTATCAAACTATATAGTAGGCTCAATCCCAAGTTTTTGCAACAGCCGTTTCGCCGGTTCACCCGTCTTTCTTGGCAGATCCAGCTCTCGTGACGGCGGTCGGTTCATCAGTTCCTGCACGCCAGCCTTGACGTCCTTGCCTGTAGTCCCGAGTTCAGCCGGTATGCAGTGCTCGGACGGGATGCCATACCTTCGTACAGGGCCTCGTAAATCTGTCACGTGGAACACCCCGAGGGATTTTTGCAACTTGATTGAGAACCCAGGAGCACTCGGTAAATTCCGCCACTCACCCCGTTAGCTATAGGAGCAGACACGTTCATCTCATCGATAATCTTTTTGAGACCCTTTGCCGTCGTCACCCCCTCGGCCACACTTCCAAGCGTGCCAATAATGTCTTCAAGCGCCTCCCCCTTCCCCAACCGATATCCCACCGTGTAGTTTCGGCTGGTCGGGGAGCTACACGTGAGGAAGAGGTCTCCCACGCCGGCAAGACCCAGGAAGGTCAGCGGAGACGCGCCATACGCCACGCCTATTCGTGTCATCTCAGCTAGTCCTCGAGTGATGAGACCTAAAGCCTTCCAATGTCAATCGTTCTTGGCCCGGACATGTTTCAACTAACTTGCTCTCGTGTTGTTCTCAAAACCCAAACCGTCCGCCATCCCAGCAGCAATAGCGTAAACATTCTTGAGGGCACCGGCTAGCTCCAGTCCTATTGGGTCTCCGCCTGTGTAACTGTGAGAATATCAGATCAATGGCCACCTTAACGTTTGTAAGCGAGTCTTACCAACGAAACCAAGGTTGGTGAAACACTTGGGATGCTTTCTGGGCCTGTGATTCCGTCAACGAGGCAACAGAGACAGAAGTCGGTTGTCTGCGAACAACTAACCCGGCTCGTCAGCAGAACCAGAATAAAACTGCATCGGAGTACCAACTCTCCGCGGCAAACGAGGGTCCCGACTATATGGTGTGAGTCTCCGCAATCGCTGCTGTGTTTACGTTGACCTACAATGAATGTGGCCGCTCGCGCGATATCACTTCCGCAGGTATCAGCAATGATCTCAAGGGTAAGCGCCTGTGTGCCCGTCTCTATACCCTTGTTCACAAAGATCATCAGGGGCAGATTTTCTCCAGCTAAACTGGCTCGGAGTCTGACTAGAGTTTCCCTAACGGTGAACCGTGTTGCGATGCGGTGATCTGGTGGAAGGATATACAAATCTTACCTAAGTCCTTGCGTCGGTATCGCGAACAAGATAACGTCCATCTGCTGAATTTTCTCTTTATCTGGGATCTCCGGGCCGATAGCACGAATGTTACTCGAGAAAACATGGTTTTTCAAGTAGGTTGGGTTGCGATGGTGTACATTAAAGTCTTCGACGAAACTAGCATGTCGGGACCAGATGTAGACTTCGTGATCACAGTCGCCGAGATGGTCTGCAAGACAGCTCCCAAAATTCCCTGCACCGAGCACAAGCACTTTGGATTTCGGCGTTGGAGATGACGGGATGTCTAATTTTCCCATGAAGGGGCGTGCTGGCCAGGATTGAAAACGAATGTCGCTGAGTATAGGATGAGGGTGAAACGACCTGGTGGATGTCAGGGAGAGGTATGATGCCAAAGGGAGCACCTGGTATGCAGCACAGCGTCGCAGTACGCTAGACATGCACACGACGCCATTCCAAGAGGACCGCATGACACGCGCTCTGGTCGGCCGGATCTCCGGGCGGTTGGCGGACGGCGGTGACCGGTGCCCGTGCCGACGCGGAGAGGATGGCTGTTGCGCGAGCTTGTCTTATATCCGCTAGATATTTAATACCTCTTCCGTAGACACGCTCCTCGAGCTCATGGCAATTCAGGACCGAACCAACGAATTCCGCACCTGTGTCGACTCTATACGGAACAGGTCTGCTCTACCCTCAAGGACCGCAGAGGCGAAACAGCGCTTGCTTCAGCGTGATACAAAAGGTGCTCCCAAGAATGAGTTCTCGCGAATGGCCTCGGCCATTGGCAAAGACATCAGCAGTACCACTATTAAGCTTGGAAAGCTCGCACATCGTAGGTTGTCCTCTGGCGACTTCCGTCGGTTCGCTGACCGGTCCTGCTTTCAGTCGCAAAGCGGAAAACGTTGTTCGATGATCGCCCCATTGAGATCAGCGTGCGTGTTCTCTCCTTGCGCGCTGTATTCAGGCGCTGATGCTTCCTACCTCTACTCATGCAGGAACTGACCTACATTATTAAACAAGACATAGCCAACATAAACCGGCAGATAGCTGCTCTACAATCGTTCCTTAAGCAACACAATGCTCAGGATGGTTCAAGGTCCACAGAGAGAAAACAAATCGACGAACATAATCACAACATTGTCATGATGTTGCAGAGCAAACTCGCAAATACTAGCATGAGCTTCAAGGATGTACTTGAAGTCCGAACGCAGGCAAGTTTAATAACCTTTTATCGTAATGGCATTACCTAACTAGATGTCGTGCAGAACATGAAAGAGTCGAAGGACCGCACCGAGCAGTTCATGTACTCCACGGCTGCAGCAGCCCACCAGGCACCCCAAAGTAAGCATGTTGCGTGTGTCGCTTACGCGTTCGATTAATTGTCCACAGATTCCCTTTTATTGAATGGAAGGCATGATCCAATGGGCGACGGCAGTGGAAGCCGTCCAAGCTCCAAAGGAAAGGGAACCCAAAATAGCGACGTCCTAGCGATGGACTTGGACACCGCTGAGGGTGGTATAGCAGCTCACGGAGCAAACAGTGCTTTCTCGCAGATGCAATTGGTAGAGCAACAGGTATGGAAGTCCTTATCGTGCGGATCATATGCCAACCCGCAACCAGGATTCATACATCCAATCACGGTCAACAGCAATTGAGTCGATCGAATCCACAATAGCGGAATTGGGGCAGATATTCACTCAACTGGCACATATGGTCGCAGAGCAACGTGAAACAGTACAACGCATCGATGCTGACACAATAGACATTGCGTCGAATGTAAGCGGAGCTCAAAGGGAGTTGCTTAAATACTACGCCAGTATATCTAGTAATCGGTGGTTGATGCTCAAAGTTTTCGGCGTGTTGATCGTTTTCGTGAGTGTCTTGTCAACTTTCTTCAGGGATTTGATTGACGGTGTTTCTAGTTCCTTATCTTTATTCTTGTTTCATGAAGCGGACTACGTCGCTATTAGATTAATTCATCGCATCTAATGAACACTGATTGACACCAGCCAAGTATCATCACACACAGTTCTATCCTATCGGTATAGCGTTGACGCCTGTTCGGAAATCCTTGACCGAGGATCTTCGGTTTTTAGAGCCCCTCTGGCGCATTTGACCGCCTCGGTGGGTCTCTGCCTCTTCCACATCACCAGTCGTCCAGGTTCGCTTGTGAGTAAGGGTTTGCTCCACACCAGATGTGATCGAGAACCGCAGGGCACCGCTAGGTTGTAAACTCACCCTGGGATCTTGCCGCTTCCGCTATAAGAGTCGGATAAGTTGCAGCAAGCCAACTACACTGTTGGGTCATACCCGTTGTCCTGCCAACTCTTTGTTACGTTCTTTGAGCTTCTTCATGCGGGTTAAGCCTTTTCCACCTCCGCCAGCAGTGAGTTCTACGTTGATCTGGCGTCCGTCGAGTTGTGAGTGATGAAGTTTGAGCCCCTGCTGAAGCGCACCACGATGCTTGAACTCCAAGAAACCGCAACCTTTTGATTTAGCGACAGGTTTCGTGGGTGATTTCATAGATGGCTTGGGTGTCAGTAGTCGTACAGATGGTGGTGGAACTTTTGAGATGTGAACAACCTAGTTCAATAGGCTCATATCGGCACACACCGCATATTGAAAAATGTGCTTGGATGGCCTGGGCGGTTGTGGTATATTTGAGATTTCCTGACGAAGGAGTGAGGAGAAACCATGAAGTGTTGACAAGAGATATGTACCAAGAAAAAGAATGAACCTCTGCTTCGTCTTCTCACCCCCCCTCCCTGTCTCTCCGGCTCCGACGTGTTCCTCTACAGGTTGTTCCATATCGACGAGAGGGCTCCCGGCAGACCGTCTTCTCCGTTTTGGCTTCGGTGTGTCCGACTCTCCAAAGGTTCCCTTTTCCTCTTCACCAGCTTTCCTCTTTCTTTCCCTCGCTGCCACCACCACCCGCCATTCTGCCCCTTCTCCTTCCGCTCCTGCCTTTCTTTTCCCGACCAAAGCCTCTGTACTGACTTGATCGCTTTGTTGACCTTGCGTAGCATCAACAAAAGCCTGATCTTCGAGGCTAGGGACATCTCTCTCGTTCTTCAAGTTGCGAATGATGCCTAACGGATTGTCCGTGCTTTTGCCGTGTTTCCGTTCTCGAAAGGCGATGGCTTTTTTCTGGCGCTTCGTGAACTTTGCTGTGGCGATCATTGATGACAAATCGAGTGAGTAGTAGCGCAAATGCAAGCAGTTCTTGCAATCCCGATGGCGGAAGGGCGACGAGAGAAATTCCTCGTGATACCCTCGTTTGTTCCCGAAACCAGTGGTCGCTGACCACAAATCAGATTAGTTCGAGGACAAGTACATAAATATTTATTCCAATATCATTACAGTCACGTGACTTCTCATACTACGGCTCAGCCAAGCGTCAGACCATTGACACCTTCACCCGCTCCTTCGACATCCCTTTCTTCACCATCTAGCCCTCGTCTATGTCTTGGAATCGGACGCAATATCGGGCTGGCAAGTACTATTGTGGGTCGAAGAATGGGGCTTGAAGATACGCTCATCGACCCAATTCCTACCTGGCGAGAGTTTGAATAACTGGGATATGGAAATCCGGTAATGGTAGGAGATGATGCTGCCGAACTAGATGCTGGAACCGGAATAGACAAAGGGATGGGAAGCGAGGGCCTCCCGTTCGGGGTGCGAGGGTAGGATAGCGACGGATGGGATTCTCGTAGATAGGATATTGAGGGAGACACCGCTCTTCGTTTTGCCGAGGTAGGGTACGGGTCATACCGATCGTCAACTGCATACACGTGTGAACCTCGTCATTATCTCGCGTAGGGATGCTCACATTTCCGTTTGTTTGAGCGGACCGCACTAGTGGTTGGCGGAGGGGTGTACCGCCACTGCACCGAGGCTGGGGTTGAAGTTATCGATGGCGACGTCAATGGCTAGGAAGAGCATGAGTCTGATGGAGACACAAGAGACATGAGCTCATACAGCATCCACATCCATCGCCATCACCATGGGGCTCCCCATAAGAGACGTAGGATGATCATCTCCATTCACGCTTTGCGCGGGGGTACAGGGTTTCGCGGCCATATGTTCGCCCTGAGGATCGAGCAGAAATACCGCATCGTCGTCGTCGTCGTCGTCGTCATCGCTTAGAGACCCCTCCCCGTGCACCTCTTCGTCGCCAACTTCTTCTGGATACCGCCCTCTATCAGACGGTGCACGTGGCGTACGAGGTTGCAATGGAAGGTCAGAACAGGACGCCAGAAGGCGTTGAAAGGCAGCTTCAGACTTGACCTCGTTCTCTTCCGGGCGTGACTCGGCCAATAAGTTCAGTATCCTTGGGGTTTTCAGCTTTAGCCAAGACGAGAGGCCGATAAGGTTCGCAAGTAGTTGTGTGACAATATTACTCACCGGATACGCCAGACGCCTCGACCCGACTGCAGTGGAGCTGAAAAGTGATTCGTTGTCGAGTGCGCTCAGATTTCGACTTGATGGTGGAGTGGAGGGGTTCAAAGGCACCTTATCGTTCTCGTCGCGAGTTTCTTCTGCGTCGTTTTCGCTTGACACAACAATGGGAGGTGTTGGATTGCCCGAGCTGCTTGACGGTGAGCTTTCCGTGTACATGCGCTCTCTGTCGCTTTCTGATTCTTCTCCATTTGTGCTTCCATACCTACTCGACGGTATCGTGAAAGATATGGCAAGTGGACTATAAATGCGCTTTTCTGCATAGTAACCTGATGATTTGGGAAGCAGCGAGGTGCGATGAAAACGAAGAAATAATGGGCTAGCGGATCCGTCATCAGCCACGGAGGGGATGTGTGGCTTACTTGAAGGCAGAGCAAACTCCTCCGAGGACGAAGGGAATGAGAGACGGCGAGGAGATTCTGACATGGAAGATATACAAAGACAATGAACTTCGTGGATCCAAGAATTCAGGATGGTCTAGGATGGTGGTGCCACGAAGTGCATAGGGGTACCTTGTCACGCCTCAGCCGTGCCGCAATTGAGGTTCCGTCCACTCAGCCAGCGAAAAGCGTCACATTCAAGTGTAGACATGCCACTCTGGAAACGATACACGGCAACAAAACACATTTACAAGCGTCTCGTATGTTATGAATTAGGCTGAAGGCCACAAAAGGTAAGCTGTATAGGACGCGCCGACAAGAAGTGCTACAAATGATCAGTGAAACTGCCGCCAACGGTTACAGTCTCGCCTACCGATCGACGACAAGCTTGCAATGATAACGCCAGGTGTTCGCTAGGTGTTTAGTGAGCCAAAACGACAAGCTGCAATGACTGATTCGCGTACGCGAGCAGGAGTTCCCGTTTTGTAGCCCAAGGTGTAGACGACGCGTCCTATGACGAACGAACCGCACATCATAGCAGCAGCATGAGGGAACCTCAAGCCCAAGACCAGCGTACTGCATGAATTTTACGTAGGCCGAAGCGGAAAGAATAGGGAGAGGATGAACGTACGATAGAGTGATGATGGGTGCACTTTCGAGTGTGTTTTGATGGGCCCCTTGAGGGATGGACGAGTTAGGGTTATATAGCAAGAAACGAGATGACGAACGTTGGGTGCAGTTGAACTGCATGGCTGCTGGGTTAGCCTTGGCCTCCGCTTGCTCAGCATACACTACACGCCTTGATAGCATCAGATGAACGACAGATTGGTTCAAGAGTGTTGTACGCACGCTGTGGGTACGCAATGGCAGCCCGTTTACGCGCCCCGTTTACGAGGAACGTCTGCCAGAGGAGCACCCAGCCCAAGGAAACGAGAGATGCAGGAACATAGCCGAAACTAAGGAATGGTATGGGCGTTAGGCTGGGAGAGAAACAAAGGCAGGGACGTACCCGTCAGGAAGAATAATTGGTGCGGACATGATGGAAAGAACGAAGAATGGTTCAGCTCCGGACGCTCTTCATAAAGGCGAACGCGTACGACGGCCGAGAATACCAGACACGTTCGGCATCAGGGATTTCAGTCAGCGCATTATTAATCTATTTATTTTATATCAACTTATATAGTTACCAGGGCACGCTCGCCGCCGGGAATAGATTTATTCCGCGTAACCCTAACCTCATATCTGCCAGATCATTATTTTTGATGGATGCCCGTGTCCTTTGCACATCTAGCAAGTCGAAATGGCCAAGCGCTCTGCGACAGACCCGTCATCCGATGGAGTTGTCATCGCAAAGACTCCCCGTTGTGACCCCGCAGTCGATGACCTCGGCGAGTTCGAAGATGCATGGGAGGATGAGCTCGAATCAGACGAGGACGTCGTAGATGCCGATGCTTCGGACGGTACGAGCAATAGCACAAGTGATTCTGTATCTCACCGCGTTGTAACCACCTCTCGTCGCTCTTCTCTATCAGGAATGGACATTGATGAAGTTCTTCCCGCCGTCGAAGAGTCTGAGGAACAACCACACCACCTGGAGGCGTTCATACCTGGTACGCATGTTCTGGCGAAAGACGAAATATTAGAGCCAGATGATTCGGTCTACGTTATGCGTCACTCGATGGATGTAACCTGGTCATGCTTGTCCTTTGACGTCTTACGGGACAGCCTTGGTGATGAGCGGCAGAGATATCCTGCAACTGCTTATGTCGTCGCCGGAACCCAGGCTGCCAGGGCTGATCAAAATGAGTTGTCCGTCTTCATGATGAGCTCCTTACACCGTACTCAGAGGGATGGAGGTTCGTTGTTTGTGTCAAGGTTTTAGTCACGCATCTGACTGCATTTGATTGTAGATGACGATGACGAGATTGACGATGACGACGACGACGACAACGATACCGTCTATGAGGATGCCGTTCTCGAGGTTCGCTCCGTATCCCACAACGGCGGTGTTAACCGCGTCCGTGCCCAGCCCCTTCCGCCGTCCACACCTCTGGTTCCCGTCTCACAACCGTATTACACCGCAACCTGGGCTGAAACTGGCAAGGTTTACATATGGGACATCCGGCCGCTCATAGAGTCATTTAATGTACCTGGGTATTCTTGGGAAAAGTCACGGACAAATAAGCCGGCCTTTACAATCAATTCGCATGGACGTACCGAAGGGTTTGCCATGGACTGGGCCGCATCAACAGGAACCAACCCGTCCGCGCTCCGGCTACTAACAGGAGACATCCACTCGAAAATATATCTTACCACGTCAACGCCCAATGGGTTTAATGCTCTGACGCAGCCTTTCACGTCTCACACGTCCAGCGTGGAGGACATCCAGTGGAGTCCGTCAGAACCTACAGTCTTTGCATCTTGTTCAGCAGATCATACCATTCAAATATGGGACGTGCGGAGTAAGGGTCGACGAAGTGTCACTGGCATTGATCCTGCGCATGAGAGCGATGTGAATGTCATCAGCTGGAACAGGTGTACGAATTACCTGTTGGTCAGCGGCGGCGATGACGGTGCAATCAAGGTGTGGGACCTTCGGAATGTCAGCAAGCCGGGGTGAGTCATCCTCTCATTTCCATAGGAAGAGCCGACTCATTTTCTCTTAGACTGCCCCGCCAAGTCCCTAGCCCCGTTGCCGTGTTTACATGGCATAACGGCCCTATCACCTCGATCGAATGGCATCCAACGGAGGACTCAATATTCGCAGCATCTGGAGCCGATGATCAGGTTACGCTTTGGGACTTGGGAGTTGAAGAAGATGACGAGGAAGTTGGTTCATCGGTGAACGAAGCACAACAAAGTAGACCTGAAATCCCACCACAACTACTCTTCGTCCATCAGGGGCAGAGGGATGTCAAGGAAATTCATTGGCATCCTCAGATTCCTGGAACAGTCATCAGCACAGCATTAGATGGTTTCAACATCTTCAAAACGATCTCGGTGTAAGCAGAATGATCTTGAAAAGAAAAAGTACTTGGAAGACAACTTGGAAATTAATGATAAGAAAGTGGGCACGGATGACTGCGTCTATTTCGTTCTCTCACACTAATGCTATGATACTGCGCAAATTAACCGTAAAGAGTGCGGCAACATCCACGTCTAGTCGTCAATATAAACCAGCTCTGTTGTTCCCCTTCGGCGAACGTATCTGCTGAGAATTAACTCGGGGGACCCTGCGAGGATGGTTCTACTCACTTTGGCGATGTTTTTATGCAGGATGTCCGTTATCACAGCATAAATATTTCTAATATCAACGAGGTTCTGGCGAGCGAAGAAAAGTTGTTTCTCATCATGCTCTTTCAAGGCGAGCTATAGCTGGGTGAGAGTTAATCATGGGGGATACTCGAGAACACACCGTGTAGTCTTCGACGTTGGGATACTTGATGAGCTTTGTGCATATCTTGGCTCGAGCCAAGTAGCTTTGTCGGACACTGTCACGAATGTTGTATGCACTCTCTTGGGAGCGGAGTAGCTCACTAAGGACCTCTGGAGCGAGTGATTAGGATGTAGCATGTGTCATTTGTGGATAATTACCCTCTTGTATCTGGACACCTATCAATCATGTGATCAGTTGGGGCAGTCAACAGAAAGTCGCTGGCACATACCAAAATTATCACCACTGAAAACAAGATGAGAGTTTAGAAACCCAATGAATTTCATGTCAATTGTAACCTACTCTTCTATTCTGAGGTGGAGGGTCAGCATGTTTACCCCGCGCACTAGGTATGTTCAAACACACTTTGGCATTGTTAAGTTAACCCATAGCTTGACCTTGTCCTGTGTCTATCTAAGTACACGGCGAAGAGTAAGCAACCGAGCTGACTTACAGAAGAGTCAGACAGTAGTGCACATTCTGCTTTGATAGTTTCTTGCAGCTTCAAGATATGCTTATTCGCATGGACGAGTTCAGGATACCTCGCGTTTGCGATGTCATTCATCAACGGCACAACGACATCTTCCACACGCTTCCGCTTCGAAAAAGGGCCATTGGAATCAGGTGTACCAGGCGGTGGATACACCCGCGGATCCGTAGATGAAGCTGCCTGTGACATATTGTAAGGTGAATTTTGGGCATTGGCGCTCTCAATGATGGTCGATAGCTCGCTGTACGGTGTTAGTTGATGCTAAAGCACTACCCTAGATGTTTCGCACATTATCTACGCAGCGTTGAGTAACGTGAACATTGTCGTCTGCCATGCTCTCACCTTGGCTGGGAAGATGCGAAAGACGATGTCTTCTGCCAGAGAGACGACTCCCGCTCGGAAAGCCTGAGAGGCGTGTCAGTATATCATACATGAATGATATGCAAGCACCTGCCTCCAGCTTTTCTGAGGTTTCCTTCGGCGTGGACATGATGGGGGTAGAGGCGCAAGCGCAGATTACCTCATCGGTGCGGGCCTTTCACCCTCGACTTCGTCCACAACGGCCAATACATGGGTAATCAAGTACGTTTACTATACACGGACGGGGCGATGTTTCTCATACATGCTCTTTATTCAGGAAGAGACCGATGCTATCTCGGTTTTGACAGGCTTCTCACTCAGCAACGTTCTCCAAGGCTTGTCTCTACCGACAGGCAGTGGCCTCACTAGCAGCCTTGGAATTACCGGCTTGCCTGCGTTGGATGCCTCACAGATTTACAACGATAAATGGGGTGAAGACGAGGGGGCTGTCGGCGCGGATCAAGGCGAGGACTATGAGGATGAAGTGGACAGGGAACTTGAGAATGAGTCTTTTGTTCGTGACGTCGTCAAAGTCGAAGCCCAATCTCCAGTCTCGATGCGGCTCAAGAAAAAGCGTGCAAGGATCGTGAAGCGACTCATCGAGAGACCAAGGACAGTCTATGAGCGATTCCCTGGGTTTGAGAAGGACAAGATTCTCGATTTCTCCGACTTGTTCAAGGGCTATACGAGGAAGAAGTCGAGAGTAACGAAGCGGCCCCTTACCGGTCAGTGAAGCGTCCCTTTCGCTTGTCATAAATTTTGTCGACTCTGCTCAGCCGAAGGCGTTTATCTGCGCAAGAGGGAGGCCCCCCGGGGATTTCTCGAGGCTGTTGCTGGCGATACTCAGCGCCAGAACGAGAGCAAGCGCGTGGAGGAAGTTGTTTCCGCTGGGAGCATCGAGAACGACCTAGTGAAAGCCATTGAGGTAATGACGTCTATTCTACCCTTATGGTTGCTTATACCTCCTAGGAGCGCGAGAATTCAGCACTGCCCATAACGCTGCCTCTGCACGACAGGAGCTTCGACCTTGTGTTGTTGGCGAATTGGGAGGAAGATATCGTATATACATCCGACAAGGTCATTCGACCTCCGATCCAGGAGACAGACAATTTAACTATTCCAGCGAATAAATCCCTCGAGTCGGGTGCGTGGACGCAGAGTATTATATGGGGCCCCGGAGCACCGTTCCGTGACTTTACTCACTTGGAATTGAACGAGGAGGATCTTGGGGTGGAGGAGCGTCCAACAAGTATGTTTTGAGTGGCTTTGTGGGTAAGCTGGGCGGGTACTCATTGTTATTTAGCTGTGGAAACAGTCAGGCCGCGAAAGAGGTTAAGAGCGGACAACGCGCAATCTCGCGATAAATTCAACCTTTCAAATGATCACTTGTACGAAGTTGCCAAGGACGGTGGTCGACATCGTGTCCGTCAGACTTTCGGTCAATTGGTTGTGGAACACGCGTATCCTGCTCAGAAACTCCAGTTGCCATTTGTGAGTCTTTCCACGAATGCTCTCGGCGGCACGTTGCTAAACACTGCGTTTGTCAGTATAAGACTCGGCTTTCCAAACAAGAAGCGCGTTCGTTCCACCGACCGGCTTTGCAGTTCCCTACCAATATCGAGATTCGTTTCAGTAAAGTGCGGACTGCGAAGAAGAAAAAGGACAAAGCAGGGCGAAAGATCGGGAAGGGCGGCAACATCGGAGAAGGACTCCACAGGACGAGCGATCTGACTCTCAAAGATACTAGCAACTTTATTCTTTGGGAATATTCTGTGCGTTTTTCCAAGCCATTCTTTTGGGTTGAATGCGGGCTCACTTGTTTCAGGAGGAGCATCCTCCTATCATACCAAATTTTGGTATGGGAAGCATACTCGTTAACTATTATCGCAAAAAAGACGAGAAAGATGATTACATGCCGAGGGTAGGTTTGAGCCGATCGCGAGGTAACTCGCATTGACAAGGATCCCTAGCTCGATCTTGGTGTCCCATTTGTGCTCGAGCCGCAGGATGAATCACCGTTCATGAAGTTCGGTTACGTCTATCCTGGGCAAACCTTTCCGGCTCTTTACAACAATCTTGTGCGCGCACCGCTCTTTCGCCATAAACCCTATCCTACCGATTTTCTTGCTGTAAGGTACGACGCGCTTCGTAGCTTCATGTCTAGTGGCGCTTATGGAACAATATATTAGGAGCACGACGAAAGGGGACACGAGATACTACCTACGGGAGATCAAGAATCTTTTCGTGATTGGGCAGACGTATCCTGTAACAGAAGTTCCAGGTCCTCACTCGCGAAAAATAACCAATACTATCAAATACAGGCTCCAGATCATCGCGTTTAAGCTCCTTAGAAAAAGTACTGAAGAGCGTCTCAAGATTTCACGTCTCATGAAGTACTTTCCAGATCAGAACGAACTTCAGATGCGGCAAAGACTCAAGGAGTTCATGGAGTATCATCGCCGAGGACCTCACCAAGGCTTTTGGCGCCTGAAGGCCACTGTCACCATCCCAAGCGATACTGACATGCTCAAGATGGTGGGACCGGAACAGGTTGTTTTGATGGAAAGCATGCAAGTGGGACAACGCCACCTGCAGGATCTAGGGTATACACAATCCGCGGAACAAACGGAGGATGACGAGAGCGAATCCAAGCTTTCGATAGAGCAACAACTTGCTCCATGGATTACAACCAAGAATTTTCTTTTCGCCACCCAAGCCAAGGCCATGCTTCGGCTGCATGGGGATGGCGATCCCACGGGGAGAGGGGAAGCGTTTAGTTTTATTCGTATATCTATGAAGGACATTTTTGTGAAAGCCGGCGAGGACTACGAACAAAAGCTTGGTACGCAGGCTGCTTTCCGATCCAGGCCACTACTCATGCGAGTTTCAGCCGAGGCTGAAAACCGGCCCAAATCTGCTCACAGGTACAACGTTGCGGAACAACAACAGATCTACAAGTCTGAAATCGAGAGGATATGGAAGGCGCAATTTGACTCGCTGAGCCGCAAGGACGAGCCGCAGCTGACGCCTGAGGATGAAGTAGCACCCCTTCCTGATACCAAAAAAATTGTGCCAAGGCAGGTGTTTATGAGAATGGAGATTCCTATCTCCCCTGCCATGTCCCCCACTCCGGGACGACCGATTTCTCCGGCCTTTAGTCGAGGATCGTCCTTGGAAGGGGACCGAGAAATGAGTATGGGTCCTGAAGGTAGCCGTAAGGTGTTAAGGATAAGGCGCTTGGTTGGTCACACCTGTTGACTGAGAAGCTCGGCATTCATCATCCTCCAGGTCGATGACGAGTGGCAAACGGAAATTATTCGCGATCCTGCTGTCATTCGCGCGTATATTCGTGCCCGACACGCGATCGAGGAAGAAGCCACCCTAGCTGATAACCTCGCGCCGACTGGTGATGCGGACACCGACAAGCGATACAGGAAGCGGTACGTCGTACTTTTGATGTCCTACCATGACATGTGCGGGCTAACAGCCTGCTGGCGTCGCTGTGCTTGCCAGGTTGGAAGAGCGCATTGCAAGAATGAAGAAGAACCAGGAACGACGGCTACACCGCAAGAATGCAAAGATCGTGAAGGAAGGTGGTACCCCGATGCAACTCAGTCGGCCATTGAAACCCGATACGACGGTAATCATCCCCCCTCCTCCTGTCCTGGGGTGTGCTCACCCTCTGCGTTTTACAGCGGCGTTGCGGACACTGCGGTCAAATGGGGCACATGAGTACGCGACCTGGTCTTTTGTCGGCCCGCTCTCGAATTCTCATGCGTTCCTGCAGAAACTAACCGAAAGTGTCCCCGATGGGCAGAGTTCAACAGTGGCGTCCCGCCTGTCCCCGCTACACCGTCCGGTGCGAGTCCACCACCTGCGACGCCAAGTGGATCGGGTTTCGGTGGTTTCAATAAGCCCTCGCAGACCTTTGGTTTTAATAATACCGCTGTTCCATCTCCTCTCGCGACGAGCCCTCCGCTGTTGACCATGGAAGACGTCGAGTCTCCCATGACACCTTCCAGCGCTGCTCCCAAGATCAAACTCACGCTGAAACGCACCTAGTTTATGTGTCCGTTCAAGCATTGCTAATTGTACCAGAAATGCATTCCGAGTCATGTAAAACACCTTTAGTGCAAAGTACAGCGAGAGTATATGAACGATACGAATCAAGCACTAGTCATCTCGACATCTACCGACAGACTGCGGGTGAGCGAGTTTGGAGATCCAAAGCGCTCCTTGTAATCCTCATTGATTTTAACGAGCAAGTGGCGGATGAGCTCGGCATGCTGTCTCCTCTGCCCGAGGGAAGTGTCCTTGTGAAGATGCGCCAGCTTGATCTTGTCCACCTTGCTGACAAGCTCGTCGCTTTCCGGAGATTTCGTCGTCGAATGATGAATAAGGGGAGGGGAAGACCTTGTTGAGCTGGGGGTGGTTCCGCGGGAAGTGTCGGGTGACTGGGCAGAGCTGGGAGACGAGGAACGGTACATCTCGGTGATTGGAGGTAACCTAAGTGGACCGGGATCAGGTTTGAGCGAGGGAAGCCTGAGATCGGTATCCTCGGGTAAGAGGAGAGGGTAGAGGGTGCTTGTTGATGCGAGCGAATTGGAAGCGTTCGGGGCGGACGTGAGTGAGACGAGATTTGCGGGTGGACCGCGGTAATTGTTGGTGCCGGGGTCGGGTTCGGGCAGATCTAGGACGGCACCAGGGGCGGTCTTGAGGGAGTTGATGATGGTGTATGCTGGTTTCCTCCAGTAGTCGGGCGCAGCCAACTGGACGGGAGGCGCAACGGTGCGGGATACACGAATATAGTCAAGCTGTGCAAGCGAGTCTGAGAGGGCAGAGTGACGGGGTGGAGTGGCATTGGAAGGGGTGGAGCTAGAAGAGTGAGGAGAGGTGGGGTCGAGGGGTGGAGTGGGACGAAGACGAGTGTGAGGGGAGGTGGATGGATAGACCGAGGGGGTGTAGGATGCAGAGTGAGTGAGGGTGAAGTCGTATGCGGGACGGTGATGGGAGGGATTTGTTTGATTGGCGGAATAAGGACCGGCTGATTGAGAAGGGGCCAAGGACGAGTACTGGGACCTGGGGAGGGAGGCGGGAGGGGAGGGGTAAGTGGTAGAAGGATAATGATGGGAGGGGTAGGGGGGGTCATGGGGAAGGGAGCGGGAAGGTGGGTCAAGGCTAGGTATGGTGGCGAGACCGAGTTGGGAGAGATTGTCGGGATCAAAGTAGGAGGAGGGGGAGTAGCGGTCGAGAGGGAGGTGAGGATGAGGTGTGCGATGAACGGAGCCAGTGACATCGCGACCGAGTGTGATGAGGAATTCGTTTACGGCTGCGAGTTCCTCTGGTGTGCGAACGTCGACGGAGACGGAACGGGGATTGAAGTCGTACTGGGAGACGTCGTGGGGGTAAGCGATGTCGTTGAGACGCTCTGCCATTTCTGTGAAGAGGGTGAGGGGAGGAGGGGGTAGAGACCGGGGTACGTACGGGGATCGTAATTCGGGGCTACCTTTCGCTTCTTCACGTCGGCGAAAAAGTCGTCGACGGTATGGTCGCAGGAACGCTTGTTGCGAAGAAGAGGGTGGCCCTTGTGGGCATCCCAAGAGGAGACCTGAAAGGGGTCATAGGGTGGGGAAGGGGCTGGAGAGGGGTGAGCGCGGGGAGGGGGGAGAGAGAGGGTGGAGATACCGTGTGAAGCAGAGGCAGTGGGGGGTCTGGAGGGAGGTGGGGGTTTGACGGAGAGGACGTCGGAGGGATCGCCGCGCACACGAGAGACGTAGGCGGGGTCGCTGACGGTGATGGCCTTGGAGTGCTTGTGCTGGGCGTGGTGCTCTTCGGTGTGTATCTTTTCGTGTTTCTTGAGGTCCTGAGGGCGCTTGAAGGACTTGTTGCAGATCTGGAGGGGAATGAGGGTGAGTGGGAGGGTCAGGAGGACACGCGCACCTCGCATACATGGGGCTTGAGGGGTGTGTGGACTGGAGAGGGAGCGTGAGGGAGAAAAGGGGGACGAGGAGAGACGTACCTCTGAGATGGCTGGTGATGTGGTCGCGTTTGGCACAGGATGTCGCGCAGTCCCTCCACTTGCAGGTGAGGCAGAGATTGTTGGTGGACTTGCGTCCGATGTGGTCGTTGCAGAGATGGTTGTAGAGCAGCTCAGCGTCGAGAAAGGCGTCCGTGCAGTCGAGCCATTCGCAGCGGTGCGTCTCTCCGGTCATCGTCGTTCTGGTGAGAGAACTGGCGATGATCAAATTCAAATACTGCCAAGCCCGCCAAGCCTGCCAAGACAGATGCCAAGCTGCCAATGCCAAGACCGCCAAGCCCTCTCATGTCCTCCTCGTCCCGCCCCAGACGAGAGCCGTCCGGTCTCTTCTCGCTCTTCCAGCCTGCACAGATCCAGCAGTTCAGAGAGGCGTTTCAGCTCGTCGACCACGACAAGGACGGCTGGATTACCGAGCCAGATCTCAGCCAGATCTTCTCCTCGCTCGGTCAGTCTCTCCTCCCCTCCCTGCCCGGTCTGACCTCTTGCCAGGCATCTCCCCCTCCCGCGCCACCCTCGACGCCCTCCTCGCCGCACGCCCTGGCACTGCTCACCCCGACACCGGCATCAACTTCACCATGTTCCTCACCCTGATGAGCGAACGTCTCTGCCAGTTCGACCCAGAGCCAGACCTCAAAGACGCCTTCGAGTGCTTCGACGAGGCCGACGCCGGTCTCGTAAAGGTGGACGAGATGCGCAAGTGGATGGCAGACGTCGGCGAACGCATGGACCAACAAGAGGTGCCTTTCTTCCCCGCCTCTGTCTCGTCGCTCACCCCGCGTCCAGCTCGACAAGTTCTTCAAGGGCCCCTTTACAGACCGCCACGGAAACTTCAACTATCGCGAATGGATAAAGGTGCTCAGCGTCAACGACGACGCCAATGATCCAGACCACCCCGCGTAGCACAGTCGTGTACTTGCCTATGAATACACCCGCTTGATCCCCGCCCGCGAGAGTCAGGACATTCCGTATATGGCAACCGGTGCTTGGCGTACTCCCTCACCAGCCCCCCGCACGGTGACCGATGTCTGCCCTCAAGCTCGCCGTCTCTGCGCTCAACCGCGAGAAACCCCACGTAAGTCCATCTTCACCCACCACGTCCCCGCAGTCAACCCCCCACAAGTCATCCATCACAGACTGGGTAGAGATCCTGACCTCACCGACCTACGCCGACGAGACCTATGACGGGTACGCGTCCCTTCATACCCATCCTCGAGTCCCAGCTCGACGTCCCAGCAGCATACCAGAACTAGCGACCTCGATCAACCTCCAATCGACTGGGTATCTCCTTATCGCACCGTTCCGTCCATCCGACTGATCCACCGCAGACCCTCCGAAGCCTCGAGAGCCATCAGAAAGAAGATCAAGCATGGCGATAATCATCAAAAATACCGTGCCCTCGTGGTGTGTATCATCCCATGCACTATCACCCACCTTTTCAACACCATCCAGATTCTCAAAGCCCTGATGGAAAATGGCGATCACAAATTCCAGTGTACGGACATCATCACCTCGCCTTGATACTCACTCACCCTCTGACACACAGCGGCTTGCATGGATGACCAGCTCATCGACGCCATAAGACACCTCGCCTCCGACCCCGCTGCGGACATCCAAGTCAGGAAGAAGTTGCTCTCCATCCTTGCATCGTGGAACACTCAATTCAAAGACGATCCATCCTTGTCTACCCTCGCCGGTCTATACCGTCGATCCCATCTGCGTTCGGACAGTGCCGACGCTCACGTCTCCCGCGACAAGGACACCGCAAAGAAACGAGCGAAAAAAGAAAAGGGAGATGCAAAGGAAAGAACTCGCAAAGCAGACGAAGAAGCACGTCACAGGAAGAATCGCCCAAGGAGAGCTCCGTTCAACTTTGAAGCGGTGAGCGTCACCTCAATTCGTTCCCGACCCCGTCCCTCACATCGCGCAGGAGAAACCCCAGATACTGACATCGATCGCCAACGCCAGTCAAGCATCCAGCAACTTGGTCAACGCAATCTTGCTGGTCAATAGCGACAAAGAGACCATCACCGCTGATCCCCGCGTTCAAGAGTGCCTCGAGAATGCTAGGGCAGCCCGCAAGACCATCATCCGGTATATACAGGTAACGTCCTTTGACGAGAACCGCCCGCTATCTCGTAACTCGCCATAGCTCGCAGAGAACGAGGAAGTGATCGGAACTCTGATCGAGACAAACGAGCGAGTCGTCTCCGCACTGCAAACGTATGATAACGTGAGTTGTACCAATTTTATCTAGTTGCAATTCCCTGACAGGTCTCGAAACAGCTCTCAGCACGTCGGAATACCCAAGATCAGGCAGGCGGAGTACAGGCAACCGTGAATGGATTGTCCATGGCACCAGACACATCGCAACGCGCGCCACCTTTGGAAGGAGAAGGCACGCGCCGTGTTCATCCTGACCTACAAGATCTTTCTTTTGGTGAGCTAGGCAAAGAGCAGGCCTCACTACCCCCACCTATCCAACCTGTCCCCCACCATGAAGGATCAACCGAGGCTGCGTGGGACCAGCACAGAGGAAGCCTCTCCGATTTCAGTGACTATGAGAGCGAGGAAGAACATCAACCTGCTAGAACTCGCTTAGCAGGACCAAGTTCAGGGGGACATTCGGGGGCGAGAACAGGAATCATTGATGATCCCTTTGCTGACCCATTCGCCGATTGAGTAGACTAATCACAAGCAGTCCATCGATATGTGTATGATTTTGACGACAAGTAAATTACACGATGTCCACGACATACCTGTAGGAGAATAACCTTGTCATGAGAACATATCTCGTGAGAGTGCAAGAACACAAGTCAGCCACCCTCGATGCTGCTGTCCATCTCGCTGCTTGCATGATCTCCCGTGCCTGATGCTACACCCATCGCTGGTTGCGGACGTGAATCTTGGACATGCGGTTGGGATGTCTGTCCCTGTTGCTGCTGTGGTGGCAATATTATGCCGTGCACGCTAGCACCCAAAGGACCGAGACCAGTTCCTCCCATCATGCCCATCGGGCTCTCCAGATACAACCGAATCAACACACTCTCCAGAGCAACAACACTCGGGGCCGGATAGTCATACGCTCGGGCATGCTCTCGGATGGAATTGAAGAGCACAGACATGCGTTCCCATTGCTCGTTCTGAGCCGAGGGAGCGGGGATCATCTGAGGATACGGGGTACTGACGCTAGGCTGACCGGGGTAGTGAGGAAATGGGTGAGGCAAGTGGGTCAAGGGAGAACCAGAGGGGAACGTAGTCACGTGGGGTTGTGGTGTCGGGGCGGCGGCACCACTGCTCGATGTGGATGGTTCCGTCGATGTACCAAGGGCGGCCGACTGCTGTGGGTTGCGTTTCGACTTTGCCTTTTCGACTTCCACAGCAGCGCGCCGCCCTCGGCGGGTAAAGGGCAGATTGGTGAGTCCGATCGGATGTGAATGTTCCGCGATATCTGTATGGGAAGAAGAAGAAAAGAAGAGGGAGGGAGAGACAACGAGAAGTTTGCCCGGAACGAGCTAAACAGAAACGAACGCACAGCAGACACGAACTTCCTCAGTGTCAAGGTAAGTCTTGTAGCTGATGGACGCCGGACAGCCCTGTCCCTCGAGCTTTTTTTAAGGCGCAAGAGCGAGGCGGTTAACACTAGACGTTTGGGGCACGTTTAACGCTCACTTTTCTGCTGGGCACCTTTCTGACTCTTTCCGGGTGTTTCTTGACATATTTTTTGCGACCACTGCGGGAGTGACGGGCACAGACGAGCTTGGTGTGGTCTTTGAAGCGGGGAGGAACGGCTTTGCTGCCATGGGTGTCGCCTTTTACGAACTCGACCATCTGTGTTTCCTCTTCACGTGTTCGCCACTCCTGAAAGGCGACGAGGTTGGGAAAGATGAGGGTGTAACCGTCGTCGGTGTCGCCAGAGCCATACGGGGGACGTGTGGTAGACCGTTTGGTAGGAGTTGGTGTGGACGAGGACTGGATACTTTGAGTGTAAGAAGGATGCTGATTCTGCTGCAAATGTGGAGGCAAAGGCTGGGACATGGCCAGTTGCCCGAGCCTGAAATGCTGGAAACTCATACTTTTTGTCAGGGAATTCGGTCAAAAAAGGCTTCCCGTAAACCCTCGCCCCGCAAAAAAATATTAATATTAAAAAATATTAATAGAGTCATTTCTGTGTCACGCAAGAAATTCGTCACGCCAGATGACCTCTTCACTCAGAAATTCGCTGCACAGGCGCAACCACAGGGAGCGCTCCCAGCTCGCTCATCGTGCAAAGTATGGCATCCTCGAAAAGCACAAGGACTATGTCCTCCGTGCACGGGACTACCACGCCAAGCAGGACCACCTCGACCGCCTCAGGGAAAAGGCCGCAAACAGGAACAAGGATGAGTTTTACTTTGCCATGAAGAACGAGAGGACTGTCGAGGGCGTCCACGTAAAAGACAGGGGAAACACCTCCATGCCTATGGACATGGTCAAGCTGCTCAAGACCCAGGATGAAGGTTACATCCGAACTATCAAGGCCGTAGGGCTCAAGGTCCGTTCGTACGTTCCCTTCTCCTGTTCAATCATTCACTTGTCATAGAAAATCGACAAGATCAAGCGACAGCTCACGGATTCGGCTAACCTTGTCTCGTTCGGTCATACAGCCGAAGACTCGGAAGGCGACGAACCCCTTACGGACGCTGAGCTAGAGACCCTGTGCGCCGCGGGCGTGATCACGTCAGATACCGTACGAGAACGAGAGCAAGGCCGTGCATCTCCCAAGCACATCATTTTTGTAGAAGACGCCGCAGAAGGTGAGCATACTCCTCGTTTGTCATCGTGTGTGCTGATCATCGTGTTCCAAAGTTCGACAGTGTCTTGAGCCAAGTACTCTTGTTGACAAGGCTCCGAACAATGTTGCTCCAACGAGATCGCCCGGCAGATCCCAGCTCGGTTGGAAAATTCAGGATTCCGTGAAATCAAGGCGGCAGCAAAAGAAACAACCCATTACTGACAGCGCTGAGGAAGAGGAGCAAGACCTGGTAGACGTTGTGCGTGACCACATTCTAGCTTCTATTTCGTGTCATCCTTCTGTTGCCGATGCACAGAAACACCGCAAGCGCCTGCTTAAAGAACTTGCCGCACGACTCGTTCGAGACACCCAGCTGTCATATGCGCTCCGTGAGCTTGAAATGCAACGCTTACTAGCCGGTAAAGGTGGACGGAAAAAGATCCGAGGGGCTATCCTTGTCGAAGAAGACAAGGACGACCCGGAAGACGAAGACCACAGTCCATATAAACCACGGTCTGATCCATCCGTTTATAAACCACGCGTGTATAAATGGAGGGTAGAAAGAAAGCGGTAGAGTTTAGATTTAGTAAATTAAATAACAGAAACGAGCGTATCCTGTGTCCATGGCTGTTCCAATCGTCGTCAAGATGATCACTAGAGTCGATCACTATAGCACATAGAGTGCAGAGAATAAGAAGCTTGTGAGTAACACCGATGCTGTGATCCACTGCGTAGACGTGGACATTGCGTTCTTCGATGAAGATCCCACAGTCGATGAGGCAGTTTGCGGGATGGGGGTCGCAATGGGGCTGGTAGGTGAGTATGTGACCCCATTCGCAGTGGCAGCTACCTGGAACACAGAACCACCGCCGTATTCATAAAACTAATACCAATGGAAAGTAAGCATTGAACTAGGACAATGGCACCCATCACAGGCTCACATCAACGAGCATAAAGTTTGGGTCTCGACCATATTCGCTGACGCAAAGGCTGACCTGTTGACCGAGTGAGTTCTGCCCAGATACCGCATTGGTTTGATTAGCCAGGCTGGGCTCGGGGACCGGTTGCCCCAGGACCAATGCATCGAGGAAGTGGTTGATGAGGTACATCTGTGTTGATGTGTCGCCCTTCGTACGATTAACACTGCAGTCAAAGGTAGTTGTGACATCATAAGGTGATTCCCAGATGTTAGTAAATTCTGGGAGGACACACTGATTGGAGCATTGACAGAACACGAAACGGTCGAACACGCACCATCAATTATATATGGGACACTGTTAAAGTCTGCTGACGCATCCATGAAAGTGACGAGACGCTTTCCAGAGTTGATAAGACTTCCCAACGTGGGCCACTGAGCGGCGGGTACCGACGCTGAAGAGGGTGCATACGACATGGCATCCAACCCAGCACTCTTGAACACAGTATCGTATGCGGTGGGAGGGAGATCATCAGAATTGACAATCAGAAGGGACAGTACTGAACTGGATTAAGTACATAAACGACGCGACCTGGTAAATCACTGTCGCACCTTCGTTAGGGTTAGCATCCAGCCACGTCTTCACTATAAAGCAGTTTGAATACCCAGAAAACTCAGTTTCGCAATCACGACGTACCTGTTGCGAGATATGTGGAGAGAGTACCTCCATTGTAGATGGACTAGATAAGGAATGGGGGATGGATGGTGAAAGTGGGTGGGGAGATGCACGCACGCAGGAAGTATGGCAAAGTTGTATGACGCCAGTCAGGTTATGTGCCTGCACTTGTAACATGCGAATTCCATCGTTCATTTGCTGGGTAACTGGTTTGGAGTGCTACATCAGTGAGTTGCCCGCGTCCGTGATCCACTACGTACTATTGTAGTCCTGGTTCACGGCCACTGCAACGTCATGCTCAGTCTGGAGCTCATAGCTGCAGGGAGAGCTTACCATTGTTGACCCCAACCGCGTAGGAATCATGAGTACCGACGAAAGTGACGTTTCCGTAAGAGCGATTACAGAGATCGGTGCTTCCGTTGCAGGTCGTTGCGCGACGGGTAGGTGACGGTGAGGAAGCATTGACAACGCAGCACTGAGTGACGAAAACGAGGAGTGAAGCAAGGAGAGCGACCTGCGCTGAGGAAGAAAACTGTAGTGATGATAGCATTGCAAGACGAGGAGTGTGGCTGTCGGCTGTGAGCCGCAGCACAAAGAAACAGGCTGTGAGCAGACTCACACGCAATGCCACAAGCGGCTCTATTGCTTGGCTGACCAAGATGCGTATGTACTGTACACGGGATCATGTGGAACGAAGCTGGAGACTAAACAAGATACAGCTGAGATGCGGGACAACATGCGCACTAAGACAAGGACTCGGTGATGCTGAAATGGACATGGTCTCCTTCGCCCAGGGTTAGCCTGACGGGTAGTCTTGGGTCGATGCGAACGGGTGCGCTAGATCCAACAAAGAAATCACCGCGAGTGAAATTTCTGGTGATCGCAGCAGCTTCTTCCTCGGTGAGGTTGCGCGGCCGTTTGCTTGGGCGAAATGTCGAGGATGAGGCGCCAGTGAACGTACCGTTGTAATCGTAGTACTGATGTTGAGTCAACGTTGGGGCTCCATGGACATACCCTATGGGAGTTTGGGCAAACGTGGAGATACCCGGCGCTAAGACGTGTAAGCGAGCACGCCGTGGTGATATCGGGTCGAGATACTTACTCTGGTGAGTCTGACTGGTGGTATCAGTCTCGGGGTCAGGGTAGGCACAAGTTGCGCCGATGCCCCTTTTGAGGCAGCTCTGAGGACGAGCAGACGCTCAGAGGGACGCCAACGGATAGGCCGCAGACCCACCTGACACGGGAGAACTTCGCTGCACCTTGTCTTGCCCGTATGACAGGCGGTACACGCGCGCCTAACGGACGGTGCTTTTGCTGGAAATATTTCTTTTGGCTGGGTGGTACAATATAGCTACGGGTAGCTAACCTTTACGGGTCGTTCCCTCCGGGGATGTGCCGTTGCTGTTTTGTTGCTCGGTGGCGTGTTGGAGCTGGTGGAGTTGCTGTGCATCAATGGCCGACGCCGCGTCCTGCGCCGGTGTAGATGCCTCACTGAGAGCCGACATGGGAGTTGCGGAGCGGGGCGGGTCGGAGGCTGCTCGGGCGAGAGTCTTCTTTGGGCAGCCTTTATTTGTCTTTATTTGCTACTCGGCATACTCCGTGCGTGGTCGCCGCCAGAACTCGCCGATCCCGGCCACCGGCTATCCGGCTGCGCCTCTGCCCGGTCGTTGTCTCCTGCCCTCGACCATGTCTCTGCCGCCCTCGCCTCAGCCCCCCGTCCCGTTCGCCGATTTCGAGTTTGCGTTCGACCCTGCCCTCTCCAGTCTGTTTCCCCCAGCGCCCCTACCACCATCCGCAGACCTCTTCTCTCCGTCAGAGACGATCGACCTCCTCGGCTTCCTCGACAATTTTAACTGGGACTTTGAAGCAGATCCTGCCTTCAACGACCTCTCGAATCCGCCCCCCATCCAAAACGTTTCCCCCCAACCTCTCTCTGTGTCTCCGCCGCTCTGCCTCAGCGCCCCATCACCCAGCACGTCCAGCAAACTACTAGACCATGACGACGATCTTTTGCCACCTCCGACACCCACTTCTCGGACAAAGTCCGTGAGGCACAAGAGCACATCGGAGTCACGCCAGACTGCCAGAACAAAGCCCCTCTTGTCCACGCCTCAGAAGCGGCTCAATCACATCGTGTCGGAGCAGAAGCGCCGCAACGCCATTCGCGATGGCTATGCGCAGCTCATCGCACTCATCGCACCTGCCGGTACACAGACAATCGACTTACCGTCAAGGGGCCGCCCAAAAGGCAGTGGCACGAGAAACAACGGGCAGACAAAGGGCAAAAGCGGTGTTCTGTTCCGTGCAGTCGAGTATTGCAAGTGGCTGGAGGAAGGGAGGGATGCTCTCAGAGAAGAGGTGCTGAGATTGGAAGCGGCTGCCAGCATCGGCGCATCGTGTTGAGCGCAAGGCGCGAGGTCAGTTCAGGTAACCTTCCTGGTCGTGATAATCTGAGCCTCACCATCAGCGCGACCCGAATCCTATACTTTATACTGTACTGTTGTCGTACTGTAATGGTACTCCTAGTCTACTGTGCCTGCGGTCAATCAATCAATCCATACTCTTCCCATGCCTCCATCACCCGCCCTTCCCTCCTGGCATATACCCAACCTCGTGCTGCGAGTCGACGATTTGGATCATCAAGGTGCCACCGTCTTTTTGAACAACTTTCACCGCGACGTCCTTCAGTCTGCTATCGAGGCATCCTTCACGTGGCTATACACGCCCTTGACTGCACCAACCCAGTGAGTACACGAGTGCCCCTTTGATTGCTCGTCCGAGATCCTGAACGCTCATCACAAGCGTGAAGAAGATCACGCTCGTCCTCCGACCCTTTCCCGGCGTCGCTTACACTCTCGGATCCCACACAGACAAGGAGATTCATTTCTCTCTCGACTATGTTCTCTCCTCTGCTTCCCGGGCACGGGACGAAATTCTGGGAGTACTTATCCACGAAGTCGTGCATTGTTATCAATACAATGCAAAGGATACCTGTCCGGGAGGGCTCATAGAAGGTATCGCAGGTAGGGCTGTGGCCCAATCGCCACGTCCCGACCGTGTTTATTCTCTTCTCCAACAGATTTCGTGAGGTTGCGCGCAGGGTATGCTCCACCGCACTGGAGAGTCTCCGGAGGCGACAGATGGGACGCAGGATATGACACTACTGCATATTTCCTCGACTGGATCGAGAGGCGTTGCGGCACGGGCACCATCCGGAAGCTCAATGCATACATGAAGGATTCCACGTATGACGCAAATTTTTTTGTGACTGTTACTGGTGAGCCCGTTGATACGCTATGGGCATCATATTGTGAGTATCTGGAGCGGAAGTAATCACTTCAGGAAGAGGAAGTAAACAAATGCTCCCTGCTGTGGTATATACCTCGGAGGAATACCCCAGATGTAATGACATTACAAGAAGACTACAATTAGATCGAAAGCAGCAGAACGGGTGGAATAGCAAACATTGTTAATGAACACAGCACATTATCCCCAGTCTTCCTCAAGTTCTCGAGCCAGAAAGTCCTCCTCCTCCTCCTCCTCCTCCTCCTCCTCCCCCTCCTCCTCTACTGGGCTAGGAAGATTAGGAGATTCCATCGCTACACTCTGACTGCGACTTCTCGACTGCCCTGGGGATGCAATTTCATCAGCGGTGAACGCCTCCTTCAGCTTCGATGTCCCTGTTCGATTTGAAGCAAGTTTCTTCCGTTTAGACAGTGGGGATTGCATTACATCTTGCTGTGGATCGGAGCTCCCGTTCCCTGACGGTGTAACGCTTCTTAGGCGTTTCCGCTTCGGTCGTGGGGAAGAATCTGTGCTAAATTGACAATGCCAACGATTGAGCTAAAGGATATCACCCCTACGAGCGTCTGACGCACCTGGCAAGACTACGAATCTCATTGGTCATGTCATCATCCTCTGATGCCATAGCACTCCTCACGCCACGCTCGCTTTGGAGATCTTCGTCATCACTTTCATTCATAGCTGCCTCGACTTCATCGTTTATGTCATTCCAGTCGATGTCTGCGAGCTCAAAAGCTGTGTTACCCGAAGTCGTAGGTTCGACATCCCAATCATCAGCATCCGGTTCTGGATCCGAAGAAATCGGGTGGAGGTCGAGATTAGGACTTAAACTGGGCGCGTTTTGAGTGGGATCCACAAGGAGGTACGGAGCCTCATCTTGTCGTCGCCACAAAGCTATTGAATCCGTGAACCAAGCTAGCCAGACAATCTTAATTCCACCCCGTTTTCGCGCCACGTCGACCTTGACGGTTCCTTGCTAATGTTTTGATTCGTTAGGAGAAAAAGGACATTGGTCGTCTAGAAAATCAAACCTTGGCAGCGACCACATGCGTGGTAAAGTTGTTTAACTCAGTGTAACATCGAGCACCAAACATGTGCGCCACCTTCCATATCTCGGTAGTTTCTGGTTTCGTGTCAAGGGGTATGACACTGGAGAAGACGATATGGACCCCATCCAGAGTTTTGACGCGCATCCCTGGAATGATGTGCTGCCGAGAGGATCAAATGTATACCAGATACAATTCATTTGTGCACTCACTCTCACGTCATAAGGTTTGGATAGTTGCGGTTGTTCATTCCCCGATCCGCGCTTTTTGTTCCTTTCTCCAGGCGAACGTCGATCATAAGCTTCAAAAAACCCTCGATGAACATCTTCCAACAACTGCAGAGGAGCTTTCAATGTACCAAATTACAGGCTATAATATTTTAATAACATACCATGCCAACTCGTTGTAGTTCCACATCGTCATTTTCCAACAATGCCTTTCTTAAATGTTCCACCTTGACGTTGCCTTTGGATGCTATAGTGTGCTCAGCATCTGTGGAAGTGTCACCATAAGAGCAGCCCTTGAACCAGATTGCTATACCCTGTAGCTCTTCTTGTTTCTTTGCTAGAGGCCGTTCCTCTACTTGAGCCTCGAGTGCCAATGAGTTTTGCGTCAGCAAGGCCTTGGACTCGATCTCGGTGCGCTCGTGTTCCTCAGGCTGAGCGAGCGGAGTTGACGAAGGGGACGGTACTATTGATGCGGTTGGTGCTGGGGGGTCAATCGGTTTACCTGATTATCATGAATGAGGTTTGCTGGTAATATCTTACGGGGAGACTAACCGAGCGTCGGAGTATGCACTGTAGGTGCCAGCGGCTCTATCTTTGGAAGAAACGCGGAATTGATATCACCTATGCCTACGAAGAAATCGTCTTTTCCGAACGTTAGGTTATATCTCCCAGAAGGTGTCAGTCAGGAAAACTCACAAGGGATGACTTTGATCAAGTTTGGACTCCACTCCCAGACATCCGCCCGATCGTCAATGATGACAACCATTGATGTATCGCACGGAAAAAGTCGTTGTAGACTTTTCTGTGTCAAGCCTGAGAAACATGAGCGAAAATGTGGCAGCGTGATTCAGGACACTCACTCCCGCTTTCATCTCTACTCAAGATCCGACCCGCGAATATTTTCCCGTTAGGATCAATAGCGGCACAGACTTCCTCTGCATACGCACGAGTACCCATGGTATACACATGCATCTCGTATTTCGTAGAAAGGCTACGGAGAAAGTCATGCAAGCCCGGCCTATGCAGATGTATGAGTGGGCACTCAATAAATTATCCAGTGCAAATACACGACGCACCGGGGTTTGATGTAATACATGCAGCCCTCACTCTCGATGACTTTCTGCTTCCCCTTGACATTGGAGGATCCCCTTGATGAAGGTAGGCCGAACCACTCTGGACCGAGTCGAAACTTGCGAACATCCTTAAGTGCGCCCCAGTTAGGATTGCACACGTCTGCTTCGGGTGTCTCTTCATCTGAGGGGTCGGAACCATCGTCGTTGGATGTTTTGAGCGAGTTTTCAAGTTGCCTCGCCTCCCAAGCTTCCCCTTCCACTATCCATTCGCCGACTGTAGGATCGACAGTTGCATGAACGATTGTCTGGTCAAGATCGACAATCAAGGATAGTCTCCTGGACTTGAGGAGATGTTCGGCAGTCTCCCTCTCTATTCTCTGTGCTTCTTCCATTGATACAGTTGGACCGAAGGCGGAATGCGTCATTTGGATAGATGCGCGCGATGTATCAGAGAAACCTGTGTAGTCATAGCTGGAAATGGCGGATGAAACCCGGGGAGCAGCAGAAGGCAGAGATAACACCCACGCAGTCATATCCTTTCCGCAGATCCCGCATAAGCCACCGACTTGAACGCCATGCTTGCAAGGCTCGAGGACTGTGATGACGGACTTTTGCTTGGACCTCTGGAGGGAGATTTCGTCGCCTACACGAATAGACAAGGCCTCCACAGTGCCCTCGAGGAGGGAGTCCCACGTTCCGAACCGGAGTTCAGGGCGTGTCCCGGGTGTTGAGGAGTGATACTTGAAAGAATAACTTAGCAAACGGGTGCCGCGCTGAACGTGAGCACCATGTTTAACATCCAGGGAGGCAACTTTTATGGGATATGGGAGACTTGGAGGTAAATAAAGGTCTGTCGGACTGGTCATGTCTTCCAGGACCGGGTAAAACGAAGAGAGACGGCGGGTATGTCGTCAGACGGATATGCGGCACTGCACGCGTTCAAGGCGACTTCTGCACAGATGGCTGTGCACATACGTTGAACTCGAACGTCCATGATGACCCTGTCTGCCCCGCTGTTGTTCTCCACCATGGAGGTCACCAGACAAGCTTTCTATCGAACCGCCCTTTCGTATGCCATCGTGAACCTCAAACCAATAGTGCCAGGCCGTGAGTCTCATTCTTTCACCTATTGACGCGTCCACTCAACCGTCGCAAGATGTTCTGGTCATACCCACGCGTATCGTACCGAGGCTGGCGGACCTCACAGTGCCCGAGTTAACGTCCCTCATCAGCTCGGTCCAACACGTCGGTCGTGTGATTGAAAAAGCTTACAATGCAGATTCACTCACCATAGCGTGCCAGGTAGTCCCAACGATGATTTGGCTGTTCTATTTCATCCACACCCATCTTTAGGACGGAAAGGCTGCGGGGCAGTCCGTACCCCATGTCCACTTCCATATTCTCCCCCGGAAATTCAAAGGCGACTACTTCTCCGAGAAGATGGACGACATATACCCCGCTCTAGAACGGTCAGAAGTTTCTCTCCATCAGCATTTCACAAATACGGAGGGCGTTGATGGCCAATTCCAACCGCTGACGGTCGACGCCGACGACAATCGGCCGCCTCGGTCCCTTGCAGAGATGGAGAATCAAGCTGACTGGCTGCGAACTTTGTCGGACCAACCTCACCACGATCTCTGAGACGTCTGTTTAGAGGAGAGTGACCCTGTCTCCCATTTCACTTCCATAGTTGGTGTACATCTTTCCTTCTTTTTTTCCACATTCCTAGATGTTGTCTAGCCACACACGGCTTGCTGCTGCATGACCACATCCATCCACGTGCTGGACTCTGCCTGCAAGACACAACACCGGTACTGGCCACACGTTCCTAGACCCATCTCGCCCGTAGAACTCGCCTTCTTCGTCGACGTCTTCCAAACCCTCCAAACCCTCCTCCATACCTTGCTCGCCGGTGATGCGCATCATCCTCACGCCATTTTTCCATGATTGGTACAATCTGCTGTGAATGGCTGTGAGTTGAGTAAGACCTTCGTCCCAACCTCTCTCGAACTGGGCTCGAATGGCATCGTGCTTGTCCTTGCACAACGTGTTTGTTGTTGTGCTCAAGGAACGGAGAGTCGGAGGTGATGGGACTATGCGAACTTTTGGGATGGCTATGTTCGTCCGAATGACAGGGGGCGTCGTTCTCGTTGGTGGATCCCGCAATGATATTGTTGCAGCGGCCAACCCGCGGCGACCCGGGCGGGTGTGTCTGGCTACAACCACTTCTTCTTCGGGCACAATCGCAAGGTCAGGGTTTGGGCCGGTGCGAATTGCATGAGCTTCCAGCCAAGCCTTGAGCTTTTTCTCCCGTTCTTTGACTGTCCTGACGGTCGCTAGTGCACAAGTCTTTCCGACGTTCGCCCATTCGCTGTCCTGGGTGTCACCCCACGTCAAGTTACATCCGTCCACTATCAAATGCGTTAACTGTCGAAACCGCGCCGCCAGCGCCTCCACATCAGCCAATCGAATATTGCACGTTGACAAATCCAAGATGCGGAGTGCAGGTATGGACTGAGGTGAGTTGTAGATAAAAGGAGCAACCTGTCTGGATGGAATTCGGAGTCGCAAACTCGTCAGAGAACGGAGGTATGGCGAACAGACCAACGTATTGATCGGGTCAAGGCGGAAGAACACCAGAGGCTGTGCGAAATGGTGTCTGCGGGCTGATTCTGCATCCAGGGGGTCTTGTACAATCGATAAGGCGGGGAGGCTCACCGTCGGCCATCGAGAAAGGGCCTCCAAGGCCGTGTCAAAGTATACACCCTGAAATCCAAGTTAGCGAGCCGACCATGTTTCAGCTCCCCTCCTACCTTGAGAAACTGATAATACGTTGCCCTCTGTACGCTGAGGCTGCGGTCAGCGACAACCCTCGGTCGGACTCGTGTAGCTTACTAGGGTCTGAAACGCAATGAGAGGTAACACAAACTCGCTTTTGGCTTTTCCAGTATCTCCTCCAGATGTTCCGGCGCAAAATTCGGTCCAACAAACAGCGTGACTCTGGAAAGCCGCGAGAGGAGAGCCATTAGGTTGACCACCACGTCCGCATCTACACTCCACGTTTCAAGAGAGAGTTCTTCAATCCAGCGTGGCTCCTCGACACGTCCCCGTAGTCGACGATATAGCTGCACCACACTCTCCGCCGACTTGAGGCGGATGTACTGAAACAAGTGGTGCAAAGGCACCGGGGAAAGTGGGATAGCTCTAGTGAGCGACAGGGCAGTCTGCTGCTGTTCGTCGTGGGGCACATGGTCTAATATCCCGGAGTATACCTCTGGGGGTAGTTCAGCAAAGTATGGGATCATAATAAGCAAGGCAAGTGGGCAGTTTCGTCGACTGGGTCGCTGGCTCGGACTCAATCGTTGAGTCAAGCCCAACTCGCTTCGGCTTGTTCTCAGGGATAACTCGCCTCACCCAGGACTAACATCCCCACTCCCTTCTCTCCCACTTCTCTCGTTTTCTGTCATTAGGTCCAGGAACTTGTGCGCAGAGTCCACGCCACTGTGTGCGACTCAGTGTTTCTCGCCTGTTCCCCTCCGTTCCCTATAGGCACCCAATTATACTTCGAGCCGTCTCCTCCCATGCTGGATGGAACTCGGAGAGAGTGTATATGTCTGTTCAAAATTGGCGGAAAATCTAGTTCAGGACATATAGCTTTTCCATGCCTTCTACGGTTCCGTCCGTCATGGGATCGGTAGCGGACGCAGCGTATATTTCCCGTTGTCTCCTCTCCACCAGCTTCGATATCGCCATCATCTTTGCATCAGGAATTCCCAGCAATGGATCTATATCTCTTCCAGTCAAAGTGGACTCGAGTCGTCTGTAAGTCGCGAGGGCCGAGATATACTTCCCGACCTGATTGTTTGTGTCAGGATTCTGATTCCAGGCATGGATGCCGCTGATGAATTGCCGAGGGCAGCGTCAATTTGCTCTGTGACAGTCTTTGGCAAACCTCTTCAATGAGTTGTTCCTTCAGAGTTCGACAATCCTCCCCTGCGTCATCCGTGATCGCGACATGCCTTTTCTCATCGAATAAATGGACAACAGGAACTTAGGTTGGCTGTGGGTGGCTGATCTGCGAGACAGAGAGCTTGGACTTGGATCAGCTGATCTTCAATGTTAGTACACCAGGGTGATCATGGTGAGTTGATGAGTACCTGGCGCTTCTTGTCAAACGGGAACTTTGTGGCAATGCAGCAATATGAAACTACCCGATCCCCCAGAGAGTTTCTCAGCTGTGTAGGCAGCGAATTCAGAGTTATCATCTGCAGGTATCTGGGACGGTTGATGAACTGTCGATAATGCTCGACATATTTTCCAGGATTGTCAGGGGAGGTGAATGACATCTACTAGCGCTCGGAGATTCTTGCTTTCTCAGAATTTGTGTACTAGAACTTCGAGTCACCGACCAAACGAGTTACAGGTCCCAGGATTATGGTGACTTGTTCATAAAGGCGGTTCACACCAGATGACTGTTAGGAATGCCGCAGAAACAGTCGTCAAAATCCCCTTGTTCGTCAACCGTCCTCTAATCGGGACTCTCCGATGGTATGTGCGATAATGCGTTCTCAGATTCGGGACAAGTCAGAATCCAAAGGGGAATCGGATGGAGTCAGAGTTGCTTATAATTCTGTGGTAAACAACAATCGCTTCTCTTGAAGGTACTCCGGGTTGTGGTGAGTCTATCTGGCACGCCAAATCGCTGACTAGGAAGCAATGATCGGGAGTGCGAAGGTGGATCAGCGCAAACTTGGCTGTCACGACGTGTAAGGCCGCATCAGGTAAGTCCACGAACGTGAACGAGGGAATACAAGGGATAAATTGTTGGGATACGACAACTTACAAAAGGCTCCTAAGCTATAACAACCTGGTTTTACAGCATCCCGGCATCCAAGCACGAACTACAGCTTGTCATAATAGTAGTCGAGGGGAGGAATGTCGGGCTACAAACCGAAACATGTTAAGGATCGCGGGAGGAACAGCCCGAAGATGATGCCTACCTTGAGACCTTTGCGTGTACGAATGCTCTTGACGAGTTCTTCGAGCTTGCTACCCTTGTCAAGGGGAGCTAAGGACGATATAAACTCATTATTCAATATCATCAACTCGATTTGACCACTTACAGCCATTCATGACCTCCCAGTGGTCGAACACACTCTGAGGGAAGGCTTGTCCTGCAGTTTGTGAACGGAGATCCCCATTGAAGCCGAAGGATTCCATAACAGGTAGGTATGCCTTGACAGTGAACATGGGCGTTCCGGGCCTCTGCTCCTCGCTGAAGACCTGACCACGACGCTTGTTCAGTACACTGTAAATGCCACCAATAGCATTCTCAGGACACTGAATCTCGACTAAAATAAATGTCAGCCCTACGTCAGAGTGAGGAATGCGAAACGTTGTACCGAGATAAACTGGCTCCTGGAGACCTGGTGTAGCAAGCAGGCAGGCAGCATAGCACACACGCCGGCATGTCGGGATAATTTGGCCTCCACCACGGTGGATGGCATCAGCGTGTAGCTAAGGATACTTCAGATCAAAGGATTATGCTAGTAACGGCAGCGATGGGCTTACTGTCACGTCCATGACGTTCAAACGGACACCACGCATGTTCTCTTCAGCACAGACACCTTCCTTTGTTGCCCATTGGAATGCGGCAACACATGAATCCTTGATTTCATTGAGGTACTGCACACCCTTGGTGACGTCAACCAACAAGTTAGGACCAGTGGTCTCAGGACCGAAGCACCAGATCTTCCTGGCATCAGTGACATCCCAGCCATATTCATCGGCAAGGATACGAGCACGAGCTTTAAAATCGTCACGAGCACTAATGACGCCTCCTTCGATGGCTTTGGTAAGTTCCTCATCGAGTGGCATGGCCTTTGCATAGAGGCGGTTATGCTTGTTTTGTGATTTAGAGAGCGCAACGATGGAAGATTCGGTCTTCACGGTCTCGCGGTAACCAACGACGGGATCTGAGATCTTGAGAGGAACACCTGCGTGGTCCTCTTGCAAGTCCTGCACTTCTCCTAAGCGAAGGATGGACAGTAGAAAAGTGAAAATTCTGACCTTCAAGCAAATTTCCAAGTGGAGCTCTCCGGCACCCGCAACGATATGCTCACCAGTGTCAGCGATCCAAGCCTGGACGCAAGGGTCGGACTTGGAAAGACGCTTGAGACCCTCTACAAGCTTGGGGAGGTCAGCTGCATTCTTTACTTCAACGGCAACCTGAACAACGGGTGACACGGAGAACTTCATGACCCTCATGTTGTGGGCAGTTTCCGAAGTGGTGAGAGTACCGCTCTTGAGCAAAAATTGATCGATACCGACGAGACCAATAATGTTACCTGCAGGACAATCCTCGATAGGCTCGATGTAGCGACCCATCATGAGTACGGTGCGTTGGACAGACTTGACAAACAAGTCGTCCTTCTTTCCAGGAATATAGTTGGGCCCTTGGATACGGATCTTGGGACCAGCACGAACAGTTCCGGAGAAGACGCGACCAAACGCATAAAAGCGACCCTTATCGGACGTGGGAACCATCTTGGAGACGTAGAGAACGAGAGGTCCCTTGGGGTCGCAGTCACGGATACCAATGGCTGACTCGTCATCCATGGGACCCTCATATAGTGTCTCGACACGGTAGCGCTGAGCAGTGGCAGGAGAGGGTAAGTGAATGACTATCATCTCCAGGAGAGCCTCTCCGGCAGGCAAGAACTTGCGCATGATGGTTTTGAGAAGGGCCTTGGCATCAGAAATCTCCTTCTCCTCGGAGGTAAGCTTAATCTCGAGTTTCTCGCACATAATCTCAACTTGGTCCTTTTTGCGTTTCATAACGGCATCAAAAATCTTGAATATGGGGTCGAGCACGAACATATTGAAAGCGCGCTCAAGGGGTTTTCCATCGGCATCCGTAGGCTTTGTAGACCACTTGCGGGCCGTGGGATTGAAGAAGTTGTCACCCCAAAGCTTCGAAATAAGCTTGTCCTTGGGAACACCAAACTTTTTGGAATATCTACCGGCAAATTGACGTAGGGTGAAGCCCCATCCGTGGAGGCCGGATGCAAAGGCGACGGTACCCTTGTCAGGATATACCTGGACATCCCCGAGGGCAGCATCGTGGTAAGTCGAGATGATGACGTTGACAGTCTCGACTGTGCGCTGGAAGGACTGATAAAGGTCTTCCTTCTGGACTTGAAGCTCAAGGAGAGCACGGTCGACTTTGTTAATGACGACGACGGGTTTGATACGTTCCGTAAGAGCCTGGCGCAAGACGGTTTCTGTCTGGACACAAACACCTTCGATACAGTCGACGACAACAAGGGCACCGTCTGTGACACGGAGGGCGGCGGTGACTTCTGAGGAGAAGTCGACGTGTCCAGGCGAGTCGATCAAATTGATCAAGAATTCATGACCTGAGGGGACCGGATTGGTAAGACTGAGAAAATCTATGTAAGATCCTTGCTCATACCGTCGGTTTTTTGCTTGACAACTTCGACATCTTCCTTATCCATTTCAAAGTACATGGAGATGGCGGTCGATTTGATGGTGATACCACGTTCCTTTTCGTCTTCACGGGTATCTGTGAAACGCATATCTCCGGCCTTTGCTGATGCAATGATACCGGCCTTGGAGACAAGGGAGTCGGTGAGGGTAGATTTTCCATGATCGACTGGGGGGTTAGATTAGATGGCGATATGGAGGGACGGCGGAGTAACACCGACCATGGGCGATGACACTCATGTTACGAATATTGGTGGACCGGTCCATGAGGGCGCGGACCTGATCTGGTTAGGATGAGGCAAGGGTGGAAAGGAGGAGGCTGGCGGTCTCACCTACGGTGAAGTTACTGATACGATAGGGGGATGATGAGCATGGAGATGACGAAGGGACTGAGGTAGAGCACGTACACCATGATGTCTAAAAGATACAGATGGTACAAAGGGTGGAGGAGATTTTAAATGGGTGTATGGAGTCAAAAAATATCTTTTTGGAGTCAAGATGGGTTATCGCGTTCAGGGCAGGTAGAACGGGAACAAAACACGTGAGCGTGGTAGTTATCTAATCTAATCTGCAGAGTCACGTGAGGTTCGTGGTGAGCGAGTCACACCGTATTGGCAGATATCATATTTAGATGAGGTCGCTGGCGAGTTATCGATCTCTAGTACCGTTCAGAATGACCTCCTCTTACAATGGTCCCTGGCCCGCCCGCAGAATCCGCGACGAGTTCTTTGCCTACTTCCGCAGCAGGGGCCACACCTTCGTCCCTTCCTCCTCCACCATTCCTTACGATGACCCAACCCTCCTCTTCGCCAACGCAGGGATGAATCAAGTCCGTCTCATCTCACCTCTCATCGACACGCTATCTTCTCATGCCGCATAGTACAAGTCCATCTTCCTCGGCACTGTTGACCCAAACTCAGAGCGTGGCAAGCTGAAGCGTGCGTTCAACAGCCAGAAGTGCATCAGGGCCGGTGGAAAGCACAACGGTCACGCCTCCCATTATTGGGTTTTCCTCACCCTCATCTCTTTCCAGATCTAGAGGATGTCGGAAAAGACTCTTACCACCATACTTTCTTTGAGATGCTCGGTAATTGGTCTTTTGGTGACTACTTCAAGGTTAGTATCCTCTTCCCATTCCTTCTGCTCCCTTCATCTTTTTCCCATTTGTAGAAAGAAGCCATCAATTTTAGTTGGGAACTCTTGACCCAAGTCTACAAGCTCCCGAAAGACCGACTCTACGTCACCTATTTTGCCGGTGACCCACAGAACAACATTCCGTGCGACGACGAAGCCAGGCAAACTTGGCTTGATCTTGGCATGGACCCTACTCATGTCATCCCATCAAAGTTCAACTTCTGGGGTATTCTTTTTGTCTTTTCATCCCAACTCCCACCTGACTTGCTTTGCAGAGATGGGTCCGACCGGCCCATGTGGCCCTTGCAGGTGAGCCCAACGTATGCTCATCGTACTCCATATCAATCTCCATTACAGTGAGATACATGTCGACCGAATAGGTGGTCGTGAGGTCGCTCATCTGGTCGACGGTGACGACCCAACAGTAGTCGAAATCTGGAACAATGTCTTTATCCAATTCAACCGCGAGGAAGATGGATCCCTCAAAGTTCTTCCAGCGAAACACGTGGACACCGGCATGGGCTTTGAACGTATCGTCTCCGTCCTCCAAAACAAGATGTCCAACTATGATACAGACATTTTCCAACCAATCATTCTTAAGATCCAGGAACTAAGCGGTGCACGTCCATATACTGGCAAGTTTGGTGCGGAGGACGTCGATGGCATTGACACTGCCTACCGCATCGTTGCTGACCATGTGCGAACCCTCTCCTTCGCCCTAAGCGACGGTGGTGTACCAAACAACGTTGGTCGAGGTTACGTTCTCCGTCGCATCCTCCGCCGTGGTTGTCGATATGTGAGAAAGAAGCTCAGTGCACCCATCGGCTCGTTCTTTTCATCGCTCATGCCTGTCGTAGTCGAACAAATGGTTTGCACAGCTCCATTGCATTCTTGTGACACGCTGATCGTCTTCCAGGGTGATGTCTTCCTAGAACTACAAAAGAAACAACACGAAATCAAGGAAATTCTTGACGAAGAAGAAGAATCCTTTTCGCGAACCTTGGATCGCGGGGAGAAGCTTTTTGATCAATATGCTACACGTGCAAAAGAGGCTGGCCTCAACGAGCTTAACGGTGCCGATGTCTGGCGTTTATACGACACATTTGGTTTCCCCGTCGACTTGACGCGTCTCATGGCGGAAGAGCTTTCCATTACGATCAATAACAAGGAGTTTGAAGCTGCACAAGAACGATCAAAGGAGGCGAGCAGGGGCACATTCAAGAGGGACAATGCGGATAGTGTCAAGCTTGACGTGCATGATCTTGCATCATTAGAGAAAAACGATGCAATACCCAAGACAGATGATTCGCCCAAATACCGTGAGTGTGATGCATTTGCTTAACATCGGCCCTCGAAATCTCACTATTTGCCGTAGAGCTCGGAAATGTTACCGCAGAATTATTGGGCATTTACTACAACCGCGAGTTCCTTGGATCGACTATCAACATTCCTGACGGTGCTCACTTTGGTATCCTCCTTGATCGCACGAGTTTCTATGCGGAGGCTGGAGGTCAGGAGTACGACACTGGAAACATTGTTATCGACGGTGCATGCGATTTCGAGGTGACGAACGTCCAGGTGTACAATGGCTATGTCCTGCATACCGGTCGTCTCAAGTATGGCCAGCTGAATGTTGGGGACGAAATCATTTCGTCATACGATGAACTACGTCGGTGGCCACTCCGTAGCAACCACACTGCTACACACATCCTTAATTTCTGCCTCCGCGAAGTGCTTGGAGACCATATCGACCAGAAAGGCTCTCTGGTTGCTCCCACAAAGTTGCGATTCGACTTTTCACATAAAGCTCAAATTGCGCTTTCAGAACTTGCCAAGATTGAATCTATGTGTGTTGATTGGATCAGGAAAAATGTCAAGGTTTACAGCAAAGATGTCGATCTTAAATCCGGTTTCAAAATTCCTGGGCTCCGCGCGGTCTTTGGTGAAGCTTACCCGGATCCAGTAAAGGTGGTTGTACTAGGGTACGATGTTGATGATATCGCGAAGGACCTTGAGAATCCGAGATGGCGAAGTACCAGCATCGAATTCTGTGGAGGCACGCATGTCGCAAAGACAGGTGATATCAAGGACTTTGTGATTATCGAGGAGTCGGGGATCGCCAAGGGCATCAGAAGAATCACCGCGATTACCGGGCAAGAGGCCCAAGAGGCGATGCGTGCTGCAAACGAGTTTAAATCACGCCTAGACGCACTTGAAACTAGCTCGGGGAATGAGAAGGACGCCGGTCTCAAGGCTCTTACGGTGGTAAGCTGGATCATTGGATGTGCTGCAATGTAATGCTGAGTACATCCTAGGAACTTGGACAGGCTGATATCTCGGTTTTGTTCAAAGCAGATTTGAAAGAGCGTCTCGGAGTAATTCGCAAGGCGTTCGACAAACAAATAAAGGAGAAGGAGGCTACACTCAACAAATCGGTCTGTGATATCACCTCGAGAGGTATCAGCTGATGTTGAGTCTATCGCAGGCTGTCGACGCACTTGTTACCTATTTCAACGAAAACCCAGACGCCTCGGGGTATTTTGCGAGTGTAGATGTGGATGGCAACTCAAAGGTCTGTTAGCACCCAGGGCAACATGAAGGCCGACAAACTCATTGTTCTCGTGCAAAAAAAGATCCTCCAAAACATTGTCACACAAGGCAAGAAACTTGGGAAGGCTGTTTATGTGTTCAGCGTCAACGTGGAGAGCGGCAAGGTGGCACACGCAAATTATGTGCCCGAAGATGTCCGTGCAGGAGGGTTTGATGCTCGAACGTGGGCCTCCAAGGTGACTGAAGTATTGGGTGGCAAGGTGAGACCGTCGAGCATAGAGTCATTGGTCAAGTTGACAAAATCTCGGTCCAGGCTGGGGGGAGAGAGGATGGTGCCCAAGGTGTTGGTGTTAACGTAGGGGAGGTCGAAAACGCCGTCAGGATCGCACGGGAGGCATATGTTGGTAAATGATTCGCTGGAAGCCAGTACAGAGTTGGATTCCCGTGCCGCCTGTTCTAGACACAAAAGAGCCAGTGCCACATACCGATTCAGCTTGACTCGCACATCTCCATTCATTGGAATGGCACGCTGTTCACCAAAGCCCAGCGTGCCTGATCCCGCTCGAGGTAAACCCCTACACTTCTACGTCTCTCAGCTCCGAACAACAACATTGTCCTAACGGCCACAAGCCTCGCCCCCATCATCAGCGATCCTAGGGTATCGAGACAGACTATCTTGCGCCATCCCACCACAGACGGGGGGCATCATGAGTGCAGCGGTAGGGACGATATTGAATAGATGGGTGTTCGGTGCATGGTGGGGTATACGTTTACGGGGAACGAGATAAGAATGGATTTGAGTGGGAAGCTCGTTTGGGGTACACTTGTTATGCACAGCCATCCATACGTCCTGCCTCCTCTTTATTCTTCTCCTCCCCCCATTCTCGCCGTTGTCTCTTTCTCCGTCCTACTCATCAAAATATGAGCAGGTTGATTAGACCAGCTACGCCAGGCTTCGTCGTCACCCTCACTGCGACAGTCATTCTCGCCGTTGTCTCTTTCTCCGTCCCACTCATCAAGTCCATCTACATTCTCAAAGCATCCTTTGCAACCAACAATGTAAATGGCGACATCACCTTTGGAACCCTGGGTTATTGCTTGTCTGTAGATACCTCGACTACGTGCTCAAATGCTACCGTCGGATATGAACTCAGTCAGTTGCTCTCCTTTTACTGTGCCGCAGTCCTTACCCTCCTACCAAGATGTGAACGCCCTGGTCGGTGGCACGACTGCCATCCAAATACCCCAGGTCGTCGCAAAATGGCTCACCTACATCCTCGTACTCCATATTGTTGCTTTTGGCCTCGCTGCTATTGCCGCCCTTTTTGGCCTGCTTGCTCACGTTCGTGAGATGGCCACGACTTGCTTCAGCAGCTGTATATCTGTATTTGCTGCTATCGTTGCCCTCGTGGCTTTCATCTTTGACATCGTCATTTATTTCGTAGCAAAGTCCAGCATGAATTCTGTATCAGGCGGTTCGGCATCAATCGGCAATGCTGTCTGGCTCACCCTCGCCGCCTGGCTTCTTCTCCTCTTCAGTGGTTGCTTCTACGGCATTGGCAGATGCTGCATTAGGCGTCGTTCGCGCGATGCATGGGGAGGAAAAGCTGGCACTCACATCGGTGAAATGGGACATAACTCTAACGAGCAAATGCGCCTCGACGCTGTCAAGGCAGAGGCTGACCGCAAAGCTCGCCAAGCTCAACCCGAGGTTGGCTTGCCTGCCTTCCACGAATATGATCCATCTCAGCCACTCAAGGCCCTCGCCGATGAAGAGGAAGTGTACCATGAGGAAGATGCACCCTACCGTGACAACCAGAGTATATCTACTCAAGGAAGAGCTGGTGTGGGAACCTATGGTCGCACCGCACGAGGACCATATGCAGGAGGTGGCTATGTGCCGGCTCCTCCTGGCACTCGTGCTGTGGATGAGTACAACAATGCATCCCCCTATCCCCCAAGACCACAACGTCGGGAAAGTAACATCACTGCTAGTACTACCCCCTCCATGTATCCGCCATCATCCAGTACTGTAGCTCCCTCCTCGGTTCCCATTGCGACGATGTACCACCCTTCCCCAGACAGTCACTATAATCACGATCCATACAGTCCACAGGCGTATGGTCACAATTCTGGAGCTACTTCCTGTGAGTTCTCTTTCTCTCCTTTTTTGTGCCACTTTTCATGTGGCTTCAGACAACCCGCATGCCCAACAGTCTCATGTACCTCACGAACCATATGGCGCGTTCAGTCCAGACATTTACAACTCTACAGCCGCCATGATTGACAACCCTTCTCAATCATCATACGGGGTTTCACACAATGCTTCTAGAACTCCTACTCTTCAGTCCGATCGCGGCTATACGCTTGGTGGAGGTGCATACGGCGCGGTCACCACGCCCGCCATACCAATAAATGATCCTTACTATCGACATTACCAGGCTTCTTCAAACGCGACTCCTCCGCCATTGTCGCGATCGCCGCTTATGATTGACGCCCAAGTTGTCGGTCCGCCGACGAGCGTCAGTCCTGTCAAGGGACCGAGAGGCCCGAGGAACAGCATCGTAATGGCCCCTCCATCAACTTCACCGGTACAATATCCCGACAGCCCCCCAACGTACGAATCCGGTCAATCCATGGCTCCTGGCCAATGGGCAAACAAAGCTTGAAAGAGATGGTCGTTTTCACCGACATTTACAAACCCTTTTTTGTGCTGTACGGACCATTCCAGAGCATTTTTGTATGACTTTCCTCTGATACCCTCGTGTCGTATTATGTGATCGGTCAATTTTCAATGCTTCCATCCGCAGTTTGCGAGATCGTCTCAAAAGCCAGATGGCGTTACTTGTCTTCGACAATGTTTGAATTTATCACTACTAAACACGCTTTTGGACATAGCGTACTAGGATGGAATGTACATATGGTGATTGGCATTTACCACGCACTTATTGACTTGCTTTCCAGATGCGCGGAAGTGGTATTCAGGGACCATCTCTCGACCACGGGCCTGGGAGATTGGCAGGGTTAGGTGGCTCAGAAGATATGAACATCGAGAGGAAGTCGTGAACGATATCCGCCGCTGCAGTGGCAGTGATCTCAGCTGCAGACCTC